>JASGXE010007193.1:0-107473 GCA_030068105.1 Sinentomon sp. SZTP_YWyxl
CAACTGGTTATAGCAACTTTGTTCAAATTGGTAGTCTTTCCCTGCTCTTCAACTTCAGCAGTTAAAGTTGCAAAATCAACCTTCATGGCCTCAAATGATTGAGCAACAAACTGAACAGAAGCCTTTAACTCGGATTGCTCAGCCTGCACAGCAGATAGTTTATCACCAATGGCCTGAACTGCAGTAACCAGATGGTCAATCTTTCTTTCGAGGGAATCGAACTTAGATGCACCAGATGCTGAATGATCTTCCAAATCATTACCTTGAGGGCAACGTCTGGATGCAGGAGTCGCTGGTTGCATGGCTACTGGTGAAACAGCAGACGCTGCAGCACTGGTCTCACTTGAAGAAGTTGTCTGCTTTGAACAGCAGACCTTGCAAGTCCAGGCTTGACCATTGGAACTGGCATCATTAAATGAGACATCATCTAGACCTGAACAGCGCTTGTGAAGCCAGCCATCACAAGCATCACACTGAATTGCTGGCCCTCGATCGCTGATCTTCTGATGACATGCTCCACAAAGAACAGCGTTATTCTTATTCTTTGGAGTCATACTATCAATGTTCGAAATCAGCAGTCCAAGTGATCCACCACAGGAAGCAAATAGCTGAACCAGCTGGAACTTCGATAATGTCCAGTTGGATACAACGAGAAACCTGTAAATTCCTATTCCCTAGTGTGACTATTCTTCAGAATCTAAATCCCCTACCTCAAAGAAACAATGTTTCTTTGAGAGGGACAGCTCCGTGTGGTAAATGCCGAGGTTTTGCCTCGGCAATTACCACAACAACAATTAAGTCGTCATGTTCTCTCACCGAGGCAGTATGCATCTTTTCGGCCAGCGAGGTGAACGGATCGGATAAGTCAAACATAGGTATCTCGATTCCGGGACTGTCTCGATTCCGATTCCTGGAATCAGAGCTCGATTCCGATTCTGCACACCAAAAAAAAGACCCATCTGCTGCTGAAGTGGAAGTTATTGGTGTCTGGAGATGGGTGGGTGGGAACCTATTTGAGGTGTGTACGGACGGTGGTGAGAAGAAAGCGCAACAAAAACGAAATATGGTAATTCTGGCCGGCGGTGAATAGGCCTGAAGTCTTGTCCTGGCTGTGAGAAGAGAATGAGGAGATGGTGAGGTGGCATGGCACAGGGGTGGAAGTCGGTTGGCGGAAATGGGTCTGAAATGAGGGTTTGTCCTTTTCCACGGGGAGAGTTGGTGGGGGCTGACAAAGAAAGACCGACAGCATCGGGTGTGAAACTGTGAAGTTGTGTGGAAGTTACAACTAGGCCTATGGCGTGCTCACCGTAAAAACATTTGCGGATCGAGAGGAGGGCGACGTTGGCATTTGGATGATCGCAACGAGTTTGCGGGTGCCGGGTGTTGTTTACCTGGCCTGTGTGGGACACTCACTTTGTTTGAAAATGAGGAGGAGGATGTCCGGAAAGTTTTTCACATTGCACATTTTCAATTGCTGGGCTGTTATAAAGTAATTGCTGTTGGAATAGAAGGATCTTTCGACTCTCAACCAACTCAACCTCAAACCCTCAGCGAGTCGAATCTTCAGTAATTCAGCATCACGTTCTGCCTCAGGAAGCAAACTTTTTTTTTTGAGATTTCATTCCAAGCCCATTCGTAGTGAATGTGCATTGCGCATTCATTTCATTGTTGAATGATTGCAATTTGCAACGATTTTGTTTCATGAATTCTACTTTTGAATTTTGTGGATCTGGTGGAGGCCCGACGGGTCTGGGGATGTTCTGGCCCCATGGATGGACTCCACTCGTTGCACCCCTGAATTTATTGGTTTGAACTTTGTGCATTGTTCTTTGCTTTCTTTTCTAATTAGATCTGGCTGTTCTCATTCATCTTGCTTTCCACTTGAATTTGATTTGTCTAATAATGCGATGGGGCTTCTTGTGGTGGCCCTCTCTGTCCTAGTTTCAAAACTGCTTTTAACATGCCCGGTTGGAGTGGGCTCAACAGGGTAAGTGGGGCCCAGGTAGGCCCAGTTCTTTGATGAAATGTTCTATTTTTCTATCATATCAGGCTATTGGATTTTATTTTACGAATATTTGATCATCCAGCTGTTGGCATTCTTTGCACTGTTTGTTCTTCTGTGGAGGAAGGTCGCCTGCGAACTGTCAATCAGCCGGTAGGCCTATTAACATTTTCCTGCTCGGAATAAAAAAAGGATTTTTTAAGTTGTAAAATGGTCGCTCAAATTTAGAAAATGTGATTATTCAATTTAGGGTCAATCCCAAATTTCAATCCTGGGTCAATCCCAAAATTCAAAACATCCTGCAAAAGGAAAAACTGTAAAAGGACAAAAAGCCTGTGTCTGTAAAATTTCAAAATGATCTCCAAAAAGTTCGCTAAAAATCTCAAACCAATTGAAGAGCGAATCTTTTTTTAACCCCTCATGCCCGGAATTACGAATTCGGGTTTTAAAATGGTATTCCGCTATTTTAGGCAACACTGAGTGTCGCTCCTGTGGCACGCCCTGCCGGAATTAATAATTTTTGCAAGGATTTTCGAAAAACGGAAAAAGCAGAAATGTTTCCAGTTTTTGCTCAATTTTGGAAAATTGAGCAAAAACTGGAATTAACAGGAAACTTCAATATGATGCCATTTCTAAACGAATGCAGCAAATCACATTAAATAAGGGTGGCAGATGCCGCACGATCATGAAAAAAGGCACCTTCAACAGGAACTAAAGACAAAAAACCGTGAAATTTGAAAATTGTGCCAATTTAAAACGGTTGGACCGATTTTGGTGCAATAAACGCCTGCTAGATCGCTGTTTATTCCTCTTTCTTTCTATGAAAATTTTAGCCGACGCGATTCAGAAAAACATTTAATTACATGGGAATTGCGCACGTACAGCGTACGGCAGTCGCAAAATCCCATCAGCTTTGCACGCGCATGCACCGTACGGCAATCGGAATTGTCAGTAGCATTTTACGGCACGTACGGCATCCGGGCTTAACCTGTTGACTCATCTGTCTGGTGAATAACAGTGCTCCCAGCAGGCTGTTTTTATTTTCAAAGTCCAGTACATGTAGTTACCTGCGTTCACATTGGTATCCCTCCACCCATACCTGGGTAGGTTGGTGCCTACCTTCAAAAGTTTCAATGCCACTACTGATTCATTGTAGTAGCAGGAAAAGCCAGAAAAATGTGAGTGACTGGCAGAGTCTTTATAAAGACTAGGTGTAGTGGTGCGGAGTAGGTATTATGTCCCCCATAAGAGTAATTTCTGTCCCCTACAGGACACCTTTTTGTGCTCATTTGGTGTGGAATCACTGATAACTGGGCTGGGAGTTTGGACCTGGGGTAGGGTTTTTAGTCAAAAACGCTAAATCTCTGATCATACCTATGGTTTTCCTGTAAAACATGATTTTAAAAAAAATATGGTTTTGTAGGCAGGTATTCTTTTGCTTGTGAGTAATTTTTCTCCAGCACGACACTCTTTTATGTAGGTAGGTACTTACCTATTTTATCCAGAAGCATTGATAACCGGGCTGTGGACCAGGGTTTTTTCCCTCGAAATACCAACGCTTTCTCTCCGTTTCCCCGAAACACACTTTTTTTTGTTTCTGTCCCAGTCATCAAGCCCAGTTGGATCATGCTGACGTAAAGAAATCGAATGACCTGCAGTCATGCCAGAAATAATAAGACTAAAATGAGCCAAAACAAAAAGGTGTGCATGGAAACAAACAAAATAAATAAGCAAATCGAAAATACATAAATCTTTGAACCCGATTTCTGAGAATTGTGTATTTTTCCTTTGACGTCCTGCCACCCTGCAGGCCTTCGTGGACTGTCGAATCATCCTAATTTTGAGATGCTAGGCCTAATTGATTCCGCTGAAACAATTTTCAAAGAGACCCAAATGCCGCCAGTAATCCATTTTAGATTTGTCCCCTTTGGCGGAGAGACACAAATGAATGGCATTTGTGGTCAATAAGAGCAAAGAAAAAGATTTTTCGAGAAGATGGTTGTAAAGATTTTTCTTTTGTGCTGCCGTGTGAGACTGCTGACTGACTGCTGAAGGTTGTGGGAAGCACATTTTTTTCCCAATCCACTTCCGCATACGCGTCTCTGATTGGTTGTTGGGAATTCCAGCCAATTTTTTTTTTTTTTTTTCTGGTGGTTGTTTTATTCCAAAAAGAGAATGAACAATAATTGTGTCAAATTTCAACATCCAATTTTCAAAACCGAACTTTACCAAACCTAACCTAACCTGACCCTATTGCAGCCCTAGAAAGAGTTGCGAAGCGGTGGCAAACACGCCAAATGGCAAAAAGCGGTGGCAAGGCAAACATCCCAAAATTGATGACGTCACAATTTGAGACGACGTGATTGGCTGTTGCGAACTCCTGGTCTGCGGAAGTGGATTGGAAAAAAATTATGCTTGTGGGAACAGAAATCGATTTGCCAACAAAAGTCGGAGGTTGATGATTTGGTGTTTTGTCTCATGATTAGGATTAAAACACCTAGACCGAGTTTGTATTGGCATGTGACTGCTGGAAAGGTTGGTCATCACTGAGTGTTATGATATTACAACATTGAATATGTTTGAATATAACTGTTGTTAACTTGAAATGACAAAAAAAAAAATTCACAGAAAATTGTGAAGAATGTTTCAATTATTGTTCCACAGGTGTCAGGTACCTACCTATTTGCCAAGTTGCCTCTTGTTCTCACTGTTGCAGAATTGGACTGGTGTCACTTCAAAGCTTCAACACGGTTGGGCCGTGTTGTTTTCATTCTGAGGTGTTGTTCCTTTTGCCAATAACTTGCGGCATTTACAGAGGACCTATCCTATTCCTATTTCTTTTCCTTTTAGCATCTACACTGTCGTTGCTCCGAAAGTGCTTCGTCCTGATCTGTCCTATCATGTCTCCGTTAGTACTCATCTGTCCGATAGTCCAACAAATGTCATAATTGATATTGGTGGAGTGCAGGATGATGGAGGGGTGTACAGAGTCAGCGAAAGTGTCAACATACAACCGAACACTAGCCAGATGGTCAACTTTCAAGTGAGTTTCTTGGAACACTTTTTTTTTAAATAAGTATCTAGTGTTTGTGATCTCACTCATATTTGTGACTTTGATTTGGTGGGATCCAGGGAAAGATGAAATTTGGCTCAGGCTAAGCACACAGATAATTTGCAATCCAATAAGATTTCAGAAATTAAACTTGCCAGCCCAGGGGGGCAAGGTAGGGTACCTTAGAGGGGGGAAGGAGTCTACGCGGGGGGGGGGTAGGGCACCGAAGTGCTGGGGGGGTCTGGGGGCTGCGCCCCCCCGGGGGCCAGGGGGCAGCGCCCCCGGCAGGGGGTTTGGGGGACAGCGTCCCCCAAAGCTGCAGTTTTTTTGAAAAATTAGGGGTCCTCAGATGCCATTTTACGACATTTCAGGTCCTTTTTATCTTATCCTGGAGGGTTTGCAGTCGCAATAGATGGAGCAAGGAAATAACTGTCAGACACGACTTTCTATATTTTTTTTCATTTTCCATTTTTTTCTTAAATCAAAACAGAAAGTACAAAGAAACAGAATGTAGCTATTGAAGTCCTGGGGTGTGCAGGGCACACACCAGGACTTCGCCAAGGGTCCCCTCGGAAAAAGGCTAGGGGGAACATCGGCCGAGGTCGAGGTTTACCCTCCCCTAGCCTTTTTCCGGCAGGGGAATCAAGACAGGAATTACAAAAGAAACAGAATGTTGCTATTGAAGTCCTTCCTGGTGTGTGCAGGACACACGAGGACTTTGGCCAAAGGTACCCTTGGAGAAAGGCTAGGGGGTAACCTGAGCCAAAGGCCGAGGTTACCCCCCTGGCCTTTTTCCGGCATGGGAATCAAAAAGGAAGTAGGTAGGTACAAAAGAAACAGAATGTTGCTATTGAAGTCCTTCCTGGTGTGTGCAGGACACCGAGGACTTTGGCCAAAGGTACCCTTGAGAAAGGTTTAGGGGGTAACCTGAGCCAAAGGCCGAGGATACCCCCCCCAGGCCTTTTTCCGGCAGGGGGAATCAAAAAGGAAGTCGGTACAAAAGAAACAGAATGTTGCTATTGAAGTCCTTCCTGGTGTGTGCAGGGCACACACCAGGAAGGACTTTGACAGCAACATTCTAGGGTGGGGGTAGGGGGGGTAACCTCGGCCAAAGGCAGAGGTTACCCCCCCTAGCCTTTTTCCGGCAGTGGAATCAAAACAGAAAGTACAAAGAAACAATGTTGCTCCTATTGAAGTCCTGGTGTGTGCCCTGCACACACACCAGGACTCTTTTCCCACCTTTTTCCGACGGTACCCTTGGCCTTCGGCCAAGGGTACCGTCGGAAAAAGGCTTGGGGGGGTAACCTCGGCCGAAGGCCAGGGGGGGGAACCCCCCCCTACCCCCCCTATGCCCAACCCTGGCCAGCACCCAGCAAATTGTGGATTTTCTGTGCCAAAATGAGCTTTGTGTAGGCCTGCCTACCGGTGACTGAATGAAAGTGAGCACATTAAATAAATAATGTTTGTGCTTTGTCTGTCAAACGAAACCTTTTTACATGTGCAAGTCTCCTGAGTGTGCCTGTTCAAAACTATGCAATAGCTGCTTATTCCATTTTTAAATTATGTAGGTACCTTGTTCCATGCTAAACATGTTTGCTTGCTCTCTGAATAATTTGCCTGCAGTTTTTCCAGTGTTTCTTGTGAATTGTTTTTTTTTTTATTGTTGCATATCCGCATGGACTAGCTGAGAATGTGGTCACTAAAGTCTTATGATGGCAGCAGCAAGCCAAAGAGACCACATTTCAAGCATTTGCAACAATGTCTTTGGATGACTTCTTTCCCTGCAGCAGCCATTCAGCGTCCTGACTTCTCCCATTCCACCTTCACGGCAGGTAGGCCATGGAACTTTTTTTTGCAGAGAGATATCCTTACATGACTTTTGAAAAGAAAATGATGAACGTGATCAAAAAAACATGATGTCATCAGTGTTTTGCATTTTTCTTCTCTGTTGTTAGCTGTGGCAGTCGATATAAATTACGCCGCACTGAGTGCATCACGCTGCCATATATTTCTTCAGCATTTTCGATGATTGATAAGAAAGGCTTTTGTCCATCATAACTGACGTTCTGATCCCCACTCAGTCGATCGGCATGCACTTCACGCTCAAAGTGAAAGGCACACAGAGGTCCACGAGTGAAAGGAAAAATTAATTTCTTTCATGACACATCTGTTAGAATGGAAGCAATGTGGCAACCTGGTACCCCGATTGAGGTTTCAGCATGTCATTTTGTGCACATGATGCTTAGGCAAGGCAACCAGAATCAGCAACATTTTATCCAAGCCCTGATGAGGGTCGTGTTGATGAATGTTAACTTTTTGCTCCATTTTCAGTTCTAATCTTGCTGTGTGTTTGTACCTATCTCTATCCATTTTGTTCCAGATTGGTAACATTGGATCAGGAAATTACAGCTTAAACGTCCGTGGCTCAGGTGGCATTGTGTTCTCCAATTCAACAAATTTGGAGTTCATAAAGAAGAGCTATTCTATTCTGATAGAAACTGATAAAGCCATTTATAAACCTGGTGATAAAGTTCTCTTCAGGATATTAGTTCTCAATCCACACCTCAAACCAAGCTATGCTGGGACAATCAACATATTCATCAATGTAAGTCAGCTAATCTTTATTTCATTTGAAGAGTTTGGCCAAATCTGACATCTGCTGAAAAAATTATCTTTCTCCAGATAGGCCTAACTACTTGGCAAGAGACCGTCATATTTTTTTCTTAATCACCCGCAGCCATGGACCTTACTGCAGCCCAGAATATTGCAGCCCGGTACGTTATTCACTTAACGCTTTTACGAGTATTACTTGATAGTAGGAGGTTCACCATCGATAAACAAAACATTGTGGCATGCAAGAGTGCTTGAGAACAGCCCTGAAGTCCTATTATCATTTCGTTGTGTTTTGTAGGCATTGACTCTCCGTATCTTGTCCAACATATTTTTTTCCACAATTTTGGTCCCGTAGCCGTTGCAAAATGACAATTTGTTCATAAGAGTGTTGCTTTGCTTCTGGTAGGTACTTACTCGTATTATTGCCCAGGTGTGGTACGTAGGTAGGTACTCCAATAGTTCAATTTGTGAAAAACTAGTGGAATGAGATTGACTTTGTGTTTTCCCTCTTCTTCATCATTTGTAGGTACTCATTTTGGGTTTGGTTTCAACTACCCAATTTATCTATGGCTTTTAATGTTGTGACAGTAGTATCAGTTGCCCACATTCTACTTGCATTCAAGAAATGCAAGGGTTTTTTCTTAAGCAGAGAAAAAAAGATTTCTTCATCATTTTGTGCAGTTCCATTTGTTGTTTGCATCCACCCATCATTGCCTTTTAAAGACCCAAAAGTTGCCCCTAACAAATGTTAGGAGCTACATCTGCTCTGAAGAAAGAAGGTCAATTTGCATAATTTCCATGAATTTTGGGCAATGTTTCAGTTTTTCCAACTTTTTATTTGCGAATGTCAAAGTTTGCAGCATCAAAGGTGAGAAAATGGGCCTGAATGTGTGGGAACTTGACCGACATTTTGGTAAAAGAGTAGTCGATATGCAGAAAGTAGGCTACCTAATTCATCGCAGTTGGTGATGCCAGTTGGTCGGTTGCTCCACTTCCAGTGTTTCACATTTTGTTTCAATGAGAGGATGGTACCTAGTGGTGGCTAACCTGATATGAGTGCTGAAGAAAGAAAAAAAAAACTAATTTTCTTGGGACAACAGCGGGATTCCAATGCTGGTGGCACCTTTCCAGTGGGTACCTACCTTTTACGTTTGTACATGTCTGGTGGCAGGTGTTGTAGGTATCTTTGCTGAGCTAGCTGGAACTTGCTTCTTGATTTGTGAAATTTATCCTGTTATTTTTCTCATACATACAGGGTGATCTAAAAAAAGTATAGTGAAACTTGTGCATGCTGATTTGTTCCTTTTTCGCTGTGCTGGTTAACCGCAGAGAAACCGTAACAGCGGCAGCTTGCAGATAACAGTCCTTAGAGCCGATTGTGGCTGAACTGACCCCTTGTCTGCAAGGAGCTTGACCTCGGAGCAGCAATGGTTTCAGCAAGATGGTGACTCTTCGCATGTTGGCTGCGACAATTTGCAGTTCCTGATCCATGGATTCCCGGAACAACTGATTTCGCTCAACTCCACTTTCCCTTTTCCAACTGACAGCTCTCAGTTCCTGCCTAACCCCAGCAGATTTCTTCCTTTGGGGCTATCTCAAGGAAGCTGCACTTTATCCTCCCGGCATGCCAGAATCCAAGCCAGCCTTCATCAAAGAATGACTGATGTCGGACCATTTCCCGGGAAATGCGTAGGCTGTTGTGTTCCTCAACCTTCGCCAATGCTATGGAGGCAAGCATAGACCTTCACGGCAGCCACTTTTCGAACACCACACCGCATGCCTCCACATCCAGTCGCAGCAAAATTGCACAAATCAGCGCCCACAAGTTTCACTATACTTTTGTTTGGATCACCCTGTATGTCTAATTGATATCCTATCCTCAGGATGCAAAGGGAAACCGCATCAAGCAATGGAATGATGTCGTAATTGTCCGTGGTGTTGCCAGTGAAGAGTTTCAATTATCGCAGGAGACAGTACTGGGTGATTGGAACATAACAGTTGATCTCAATGGACAGAAGGAGCAGACCAGTTTCCAGGTGGCAGAGTATGTGCTGCCAAAGTTTGAAGTGCTCATCGATCTTCCACAGTATGCTACATTCGCCAACTCCAAGATTTCTGTCTCTGTCACAGCCAGGTAAACTGTTTTTTCTTTTGAAGGGGCTTGGCTTGGCTTAATTTTCAAGTTTTTGGACATCCTATCCAATCTCATCTTGCATTCTAATGCAGGAACAGTGAGTGATGATTGTTGTCACGGTTGATCAAGAGTGGAGGCAGCAATGGGTCAGCAGTAGGGGTAGAGACAGTTAAGGTACTTTACCCTTCTAACATATGAGCATTGATCTCCCAAACGAAAATGCAAAACCTGCATGTCCAATCATTATTCATGTCCACTTCTGGTAGGTTAGGTCGGTGCAGGGAAAGGCCGAATATAACTGCCT
Organism: Sinentomon sp. SZTP_YWyxl; assembly: GCA_030068105.1. Taxonomy (NCBI): domain Eukaryota; kingdom Metazoa; phylum Arthropoda; class Protura; order Sinentomata; family Sinentomidae; genus Sinentomon; species Sinentomon sp. SZTP_YWyxl. The sequence continues at coordinate 10,106 of JASGXE010007193.1, forward strand.
CAGCTTCCCTCACTTCATCATCCCTGGCTCTGGCCATGGGGTCATTCCAGTGTTGGTATAGGGCCCAAGCAGCCAAAAATTGAACAATGAACAAATTTCTGTCTAAGCAGAAAAGGTATTTCTATTTTCAAAATTGTGAAAATGGGTTGGAGGTAACTACCTGGCCCATGGATTTCCAAAGGCAGAATAGATGTGGGCTTAACTATTATTTTGGGCCATGCCTATCAGTCAAATTTACCCTTTCTAAGTCCAGTTGAAAGAAAAGAGTCACCATCTTCTGGATGCAATACATTTTTCATAACAGACACAAGCATGTGACATGGCCTCCAATAGAGCACAACATACGGATATGGTGCTCTGCTCCTATTAAACTACCTGATGATGCCTACTTTGCTGCATCTCTGGTCTCTGTCTCTGGAATCGCAAGAGTGCCAAGGTGGTGCTCTGGTCACTGTATAGACATTGCACCTCTCTGGGTTTGTACATTTGAATGTCGCTCCAGACTGGAAGCGGTTAACAGTTAGTTTTTTTGTTTGGAGCATTTTTGTTTTGCTTTTTTCAAGCTTAACCTCGTTTCTACTTTCTAGATTTTTTCCCACTGTTCCTCGTCATTTTATATTTCGTATTTTGAGTCCAAACACTTGTTCTAGCCAGTCAAATATGGTGACTTCATGCATTCCTTGGAGAAGGGCCTATTCTCAATTTTTATAACTTTCGACACTCATTTTCTTTCCTTTTTCTTCTAGATATACATTTGGCAAGCCTGTGGTTGGTGAGCTGACCATCTCTGCATTCCCAGTCTATCACTCTTCATATATCCAGCCGATATTCTCCGAACCACTTCGGAAAGTTCTTCCGATTAACGGAAAGGCAACCGTTAATTACGAACTCACAAAAGAGTTACAGTTTAGTTTTTTTGTTTGTTTATTTGTTTGCATCTACTTTCATTTTCTCTTCTTTCATTTATGATATCTCATTCTGATAATTTGATCATTGTTGTCTTTCAAGTATCTCTTGCCAAAATAGATTTGGCACATCAATCTTCTTCTGTGCACCTGTCGTAAAAGAACATCTTTCTGATCAATGTGCTATGTGATAACCGATTGCTGTCTTTTATCCTCCACCGATTTTGAGAGAATTCCAAACCTTCATTTTTCCCCCTTGCAGTTTGCTACACATTTTTTGCAGTACGTTTGACTACCCCTCCCTCCCTTCCTCCTCCCAAAGGTTCTGCCTTTTCTTTAGACACACAGGTCGACAGCTGAACTGAGGTTAGCCTCGTTTCAGCATGTCATGTGCACTCCTGAAGGATGGGCAGTTCAGATCGGCTGACAACAGATGAAAGAGAATGAACTGAAATTCAGATCTGTCCCTTGATGTAACAAGACATGCAGTATTTTTCTGCTGTTAATGAGGTCCCATGTCATGTCTAGTTCGTTAACAAGAAAAGCAGTATAGGTACCTTTATGATTATCTCAAGGTGGAGATGCTTTAAATGTTGCTGAGTGAAACATTGTTCTTGCTGCAGTAGTGCGGCTGTGAGTGTGAGCAGGGACTGATGAACCTAAAGCACGAGGAAGGGCCCCAAATGCAGAGACAAAAGAGACAGAATAAAAGAACCACAGATACGAAGGGCCTCCCGAGAGGATTGGGCTCCTAGCTTCACCATGCTTCCTGAAATAGACTAACGTGTCCTATTTTCTTGCTCAGGCCCAACCCCGCCCTGCCTTCTCCAATCCTCAGGTCCAGTCTTAGTCAATGTTTTTCTATTTCATTTGCCTCTTTTTCTATTTCTACCCCCTCTCTCTTGCTATGTAGATTGGCCGATGACTATGAAAAAGAGATTGTATTCAACGTTGTTGTCAGTGAATCATTGACCAACAAGAAGCAGAACAATAGTGCCTCGATGATCATTTACAAATACAACTATAAACTTGAACTCATCAAAATGTCGGAGACATTTAAACCTGGTCTCATGTACACTGCCTTTGTAAGTTGTTAGACAAGTTAGTTGGTTGATCTGGTGAGTAGTTAGGAAGGTACCTGGTGAGAGGCCATTGATGGATCAAAGCGAGAAAGTTTGATGACGATGTTTGGACCCCTGGGCTGGAGTCTTTCACAAGTCGGAAGACATGTGCCGCTGATGTGCGACTGGTTGAAGTTTGAACGGAAACTGCTCCAGTTCGAACTGCACCATTTGCGCAGCATCATTGACAAATAACAAATGATCGCATCTTCCAACTTGACGACCAGGTGACGAAACGTCATCATCAAACTTTCTCTTTGATCCAATTATGGCCTCGTAATCAGGTAATTACCGTGGTAGATACCCACTCATACCGTGGGGTGATCCAGTTAATGTTAATTCGAAGTCGTGAAGTAAGTTTTTGCCATTTACCTTATTGTTTGGGAAAAAATTGACTTCACAACTGTGGATTTGCATTAATCCGCACTGGATCATACCATGAACAGTGTTCTGTGACACGAAGCGTGGCTCCAGAAAAAAACTTGAAGTTGAAGTAGACTGGTGTCTTAGCCCTTGAGCAACTCGGCAAACATAACTTAAGTTCTCTGGTATCTGGGAGTAAATTGTTGAGAAAATAGGCTCACTTGGACCACAGAGAGGGACAGAGAGTGCTAGTTTGGACTGAGACTACCATCAAGATTGTCTTCATTTGAAATTGAAACTCTCAATTTTGTGATAAAATAATATGAAAGACTGTAGTTTTTCAGCCCATAAAATCAGATTAGTGTTCTTGTGAATATGAAACGGAATTTGGAAATGAGAACAGGAACGACGGAGAGAGAAATTACTACTTTTGAAAATTTCAGCACATTCCCTGGCAAAAAGTCTCTTGAGTGGTCGAATTTTGAACTGTATAACCATCCTAAGTGAGCTGAGAAAAGGTATCTACATGGAAGACCAAACAGCTCAACTTCCAGGAGGTGCTGGAAAAGTAGATTGCTATTTTTCCGCACATGCATTTTGTGATGAATGCACTGCAATTGGGGCCAATAACTTGTGTTTCTCCGTTCTCGGACGTCGTTTGAGAAAATATCATTCAAGATGAAATTGGCAGAGAATCTTCAGAAAAGAACACTGCACAAGTTGGAGCAAAAATTTAATTTTGAGTTTTTTTTGGGACAGCAATTTTCACGTTTAGTGAGGAGAAGATTGGTAGCCCATTTTTAGGGTGACTGTCGCACTGAAGTGCGCTGAGCATAGCATTCATGACATGTTCCCTGATCAGCAGTTGTTTTATTTTTTCGGCCGCATCGGAAAGGCTTTTTTTATGAAGTTGTTATCATCATTGATTTTTGTCTTCCACCAGAAACAACTTTTTACCTAAACAAAGATATTGATAACAATAGGATAGGTCCAGGCCACAGTAGTCTATGTTAACATGAACTACTTTGCCAGAACAGAACCACCCAAGAGTACCTAACATAGCTACTTGATGGGTTTTAAAACATGGGGCTATATGTGTTTATGACATCTGGGAGAGGGATGGCACATGTTGAACATAGACTGCTGTGTCTGGAAAAGGGTCAGAAACCCACTTCTATCCATGCCGCTTTTTTTTTAGTCAAACCTAAACAGAGACAACTTTGGCATGGACCGATCCAAATTAAATTGATGCCATGCAACAATGTTGAAAAATGCCTTTTGTGGTGTTGTTTTTGTCCGAAATAATGGGCCATCTTTTGTACTCTGTTGAAGACTTTTCTCATACCATACCCCATTTCATTCATTGCTATTCCGTTCTATCTCAGTTGAAAGTTGCTTATCAAGATGATACACCTGTCATTGGTGATTCTTCCGATCCGAACGGTCAAGTGGTGACAGTGAAGCATGGATATTCCTACAATCAGGAGAATTATGTTGAGAGCAAGCATAAGATACCAAAGAACGGAATTGTTATGCTGGAGTTTTTTCCACCCAATCAGGATGCCAACGTACTTGGAATTGAGGTTGGTTGGTTTGGTCTAGACTCAGGTACACTGTTAATTGTATTTGAGGCCAGAGAACGAGGGACTTAGACAGGGACAGACAGAGAGTGGGCAGGGTGAACAACACTCCATTCATGTCTAAATTGGCTGATTTTTTTTTCGTCCCGGTAGGGCTAGGACTTGGAACATCTGAGGAAAGGATAGTTTTTCCTGCAGTCTCAGGGAACTGCCAATATGAATGGGTAGTTGTTTTCTTGAAACAAGTAATGGAGTGATTATCCATATCAAAAAGGGATTATTGTTTATTTATTTGTGAAAAAAACCATTTTATTGTTGTTCCTGCTCATTGTTTTTTCTTTTTCGCTTTTGTTCTGACAAAGTTTAAAGCCGCTATTTTGAATAGCTATCAATTTGCACCGGTTTTAAACCAGGCAAATTAATAATTATAATAATTATTATAATTGTCTTGTTCCTCATCTCTGGAATGCAGACCGGTGCAAAAAGTACCTAATTCAGGGATTTTCAGAGTGAACACCTTCCTTTCTGACCTTGAGGGATCCATTTAGTTTGATTTACCCTCTAATTAGGTACTTAAAGTTAAAACATTTTGAAATGTGAAAAACATCTAAAAAGTCTGTGTTTGGGATGTTTTTGATGACAGGGAATTTTTGGGCTTCCTGGCAATTTTTCATTTGACACCAGTGACATAATAATGCTTTTTTTGTGGGTGGATTGTTTATTGTAGGTAGGATAAGTACCTCCATGTGAAAAAAATACTTCAATTTTTTAGTTCTTTGTGATGTCCTGCTAAACATGTGGAAAATCTTACAGGAGTAGATTTTGGAGTATTTTTATTTTAAATTGTTCAATGTGTTTTGCAACTTCAGTCTATTTTGCAGTGAAATTGGCATGGATATGCAGTGAAATTGGCATGGATATGTAGTGAAATTGGCATGGATATGCAGTGAAATTGGCATGGATATGCAGTGAAATTGGCATGGATATGCAGTGAAATTGGCATGGATATGCAGTGAAATTGGCATGGATAACATCCAGAAAATGACCTTTTTTATCCTGGGACTATTCTGTTTACATGATTTTCCACCAATTGCATCGGATCTAAGTTGAAGTCTGCTTTTGCAGTACTTTCTTCCTTGTCATTCTGTAGTAGGTACTAGCTATTGAATTTCCTTTTCTTTATAACAATCATTTCTTGATTGAATCAGGTCAATGAAGAGGTGGAACTGTTGATCAATAGCACTGTGATGTTGGAGTCGTACACTTACCAGGTCATAGGTCGTGGTGATATTGTCATATCACGAACAATGTTCAATTCGGATAGGTATGGTTCGAGCAATAGTTCCAGCTTGAAGTTCCTTGCTACGTCGGCCATGTCACCAAGAGCAAAAATTGTCGTCTACTTTGTGAAGAGCGATGGGGAGGTGATTGCCGACGCCCTTGATTTCGGTGTCGAAGGCCTGTTTCAGAACACCATCAATCTCCAGTTGAGTCCGGTCGAAGTTCGACCGGGAACGCCTGTCACGATATCGATCGACACCAAGCCGAATTCATTTGTCGGCCTGGTCGGTGTCGATCAGAGTGTCATGCTCCTGAAGAAAGGGAATCGTGTCACCAGGGAGCTGGTCGAAAAGGAGTTGGCGTCGTTTGACACTGGCAAGGATCCCGATTTCTATCCCTGGTTTGAGGAGTTGAAAAAGAGGAACAAAAGATCGTTGCTCTGGTCTGTTGATTCACTGACGACTGGTGATCTTTTTAAAAATGCTGGTGTTGTAGTCATTACAATGCATTTGTCTATGAAGAAAACCCATTCCGTAAGCATTTTTTCACTACCTTTTCAAGTCTCTTTGCTATTCCTTTCAAGAAATGACCTAACTTGGTGTCATTCAGATCTCCAAACCAATTTTGGGCATGACATTTCAGGGGCATAGCACCCTCGCTGACAGAACAACTGATCAATCAGCACCAGCAGCAATCAGCCTTCTTAGCTGTTGCAGCTAAGAAGGCTGATTGCTGCTGTGGTGGGCTGGAAAATTCCTTAGTTTTCTCATGTGAAAAACATATAAAAGGGAACTTGGCTCTTTGATAATGTGTTTCTGGCATATGTGTCAAAAGTGAATGGGTGTGCGCGTGTTGGAGGTGTTGGGGGAACTGAAGAATGCTGATATGGAGTTAGCATGGCATGGCAACCTACGGAAATGGCTCCCCGCTCCGGTGGTAGTGTATTGAACACTGCTGTGGTGGTTGGTGCAGGGGCAGGGGCACTCTTGGGAGGGTATGATGGGTATTGCTGGACAGGGGTGGTTCGAATGGTGGGGGCAGGTGGGGTCGGGTGTTATTGCTTTGAGGAAATGATTCTGGGTGCCAAGAGAGCTTGGGGAGGCGGCAGGGAAGGGGATTTGGGGTTCTGGTGCTGGGAGATGTGTTCGGCCATTGTTGTGAACAGGGGCCTCCACGCCGCCTGGAGGGAATTTCCTCTTTTCAAATTGAGTGCTTGTGTTCCAAAACTCAGAGTGTGAATCCTCCCCAAAGTGTTGAGCTAATGTCTGGAACGGTAAGTCGCCAAGTGGGTGGTGTTGTTCCAGGAGGGCTGGTGCCTGCCTATGTGCAGTGTTCTGATGATGCAGATGCTTTAGGGCATTGTTTTTGGATGCTGCGAGGGTGTTTGGATTGACCCATGTATGCCATTTTGCAGCTGCGTGGGATCTTGTATGTGCCAGGTTGTTGGAGGAAGTTGTGTGGGGGGTCTTTGCACTTTGTAAATAGGGACTACACCTTTATGGTGGGGGGATAGGGTAAACCTTGTGGTGATGTTGAATTGCCCCATGGCAGTGTTGATCTTCACAGAGATGCCTGGGATGCACAGGGGATTTGCTTTCGCTGTTAGATGACGCAACGAAATTCTGTGGACTCGGAATGCTGTTGGCATGTTTGGCCTGCAGCTCTGTCAGTTGGTTAGGTGAACAATATCCATAGGGTGTGCGGCAGCTTGCATTAATTAATTTCTTCACTATGTCCTCTGAGTAGACCGTTGAGCTGCACCAGAAGTGTCTGCTCACCGCTCTACCTAGAGGGCGTTCTGAAGAAATTAATGCAATACGTATAGAATATAGAAAATCATTCTGGTAGTAGAAAATCAACACACATTTTGTGTTTCTCGCATCTGGTGGCCTGGTTGGTTGTACATTCTCATCCATGGATCAAGGATGAGAATAATAAAATTGATCTTTTCCAATGTGGGGTTCCTTTGTTCAGAGGAGTAAATTGCCAGAGGCTGTGGCTTCTTCAACCAACTTAACTCTCTCATGTTATAATGCTGTCTGATTTTGTTGCTCAGGCAGAGGTAGTGGTGTCTGGTGGGAGAGAGCCAGGCAGCAGGGAAGGAATGAATGGCAGAGAAACATGATCTGCACCTCGTCAATGAATTTTTGACCCACTTTGTTTCATGTCTTGGAAATTTATCATGTCGCTTCAACTTTAATTTAACATTGGCATCAAAAATTACCGGTTGGCAAAGATTTTACATTGTTCTCTAAAATATCACCCTTTCCGGGAAGTTCAACGATTTTATCTCCACGGTGCGAGTTGAATGGACGTTTCGGGCACATCTCGCAACCGTTATCAAGACGAGACTCCGACTTATCGAAGTGTCAACTCAACTCGCCCCGTGGAGATAAAGTCGTCGAACTTCCCGCTAAGGGTGGTATTTTGTAAGCGTCAGACACATCTCCAAATTTCCAACCCACTGTTTACAGTTTGTTATTTTACATTATCTTCCAGTTTTTCATTCATCGGGTTTAAATCCTTTTTTGCTTTATCCTTTTTTTGTTCAGAGGTGGTGGGATGCTTTTTTGTTTTGTGCTGGCTTAGATACCCGCCTTCTTGCTGGTTTAACAACTGAGGAAAGTACTGCCGTAATCGCAAGTTGAAATTCAAGATGCTGTGCTGAAGACCCATTGTCATACGCAAGCTGGTAGTGCTAATAACCTGTGGTACAGTAACTCCTCTGGTGCAATAGAAAACACTTTTCTAACAACTGTGCTTCATCAGATAAGCACTTGACAAGTGACTGTATGCCGTGATATTGGTGTTTGAGCTTTTTCAATGTCAAGACCGAATTTATTATGGTGGATCCCACTAACGTTTAGCACAGTAACCAACCTTACCTGCTGACTTTTTGCCTAGTCAACCTCACCTATTGCCACCTGTGCCCACTCCACTTCGGTGGGTCACACACTGATCAGGGTCCGCCCTGGTCAGCTTTTTTGCCGAGCACCTTCTGTAATCAAGTTGTACTCCTGCGACTGCAGGGGGAGGCATGCGAATCTGACGTTATCAGATGATGGCAACAATGGATGAGCCATGGTAGTCCATGCGAAAAGTTAGCTGGACCGCTGAATTTTGAAATGCCTTGAAATAACTGGGGCTGAGGCCTAACTGCTAACTCATAACTGATGCTTGCTTTCTCCCTCTCTCTCCCTCCCTCTCTCCCTCCTCTCAGTCTATTATCGAATGGCAGACATGGAGGAAGAAGGCATTCCCATTGGTTTTGGCTCTGAAGATGGAAACCGTAACAATTTTAACAACGAGATACCCCATCCGAGCTATTTGCCACAGTCAGATGGAGAGGATATTAACAACAATAATAACAACATTAACAAGCACTCACTTCATGTCAGGAAGAACTTTCTGGAGACCTGGCTCTGGGAAAATATCAGTGCAGGGTAATTCATTGATTTGTCTTTTTTTGTCTTTTTTTTGTCTTCACAAATGTGATACCTACTGTCGTTTGAACATTTCTGCAACGGCTAAACCTCATTCCATTTAAAGATGCAGACTGATGATATTTTCTGGAAACGTTTTTCACCAGAAATAAAGTTGCACCTTCATCACTGCCTAAATGAGCAGCATTGGCACAACAAGCTGTTGGACTTTGTTGTTTAGCAAAATGACATGGAGTCGTGTAGGTATCTTGAAATGGGATGAGGTATAGCCTAGGTCACCCTTTCTTTTCTCTTGTTGTCTTTTGTTTCTGAAGATCATCGTTACAGAGTAGATGTCGCTAGGTCGTTTGACGCTGACAAGTATAGCAGACCACCACACCTTGCACCAATTGCTGAGAACCGTCCAATTGGTAGGCCGATATTGTCACCGAACAGAGGTCCCTACCATCGTCCAGATAAAGGACCACTGCTACCGTATCAGCAGATAACAAGGCCACCTCTGGAAGGGCCGTACGCCTTCTCCCGTCTGCCTCAGCCGGTTGATAACAATCCTAAAATATATCTCCTTCGAGATCTGCCTCCAACGTGGCTTTTTGAAAACACAACTGCAGGGTTCGTTCGTTCGGCATCTTTTTTTTCTCTTGCTTCGGATCTCGTCTTCTTTTTTCTTTTGTTCTTTTGTTTCAGTTTTGCAGTCTGATGGAACGATGTTATAACTTATCTATTTAGCTTTTTTATGTTGATTGTTTTTTACAACACAGTGTAACCATACCAGATGTCTTCGATGATTTAATCTCCGCAATACCACATTACAAGGGCATTTCTTCTTGTTGGTTCTTACAGACTGAACTTCACTCTCTTGCCATTTTCTGACAGTCTCACTGATCTTGGAGAGTTACCTTCATGAAAACTTATGTCGGGGAAAATGCATTGACATGAGGCAAACACTGCATTGTTTTTTTTTTGTTTGGTGTGCCATTTGCAAGGTAAACAGGCATTTTTTGTCCTGGTTAGCTCATTTTTGAGTATGCCTCTGCAGTTTGGGACCCCTACTGATTGTTCATATGAAAAAACTGGAGATGGTCCAGCATACAGGACACCACATATCAGTCCGTTCTTATTGTTCCACTGCGCTTATTTTTTGTGTCACTGTTTGTTGTGTTGCCTGTTGTTTCATTGGGTGATTGCTGGCCAACAGGCAATTTGGCACCGTGGTCAACAGGCCAGTTGGGGTATTGTTGGTATTTTTATTCTTATTTTTCATTCAAAACAGCTGGCATGGGTGAAAAGGTCCCAAACTAAATAATGTGTGTTTTCGTAAAAGAATGCAGGTATCTGCTTCAGAGTTAAAACTATTTTTTTCATGGTAAATTGAAGTTGTGTGATCGTTTAACTTAGAAATACGACTGACAAAAACTATTCAATTTAAGTATGAAAAAGAACTTTATGATTTTGTATGAAAAAGCAAAAAAAATATTTGTTGGCTCTTGCAAGCTGAATGCCACATTATTAGTGGAATCAACATTTTCACCCATTTTCGTCGCTGAAGTTGCGTGTGATAAAACAATCTGATTGGTTGTTAAAAGGCTGATTCGCTCCAGTTTCTCTCTGTTGTATTCGGCTGTTCGTTATGGCCAGCTTACCCGTTTTCTATTTTTTGCACTGCATTCTACCTTCTGAAACCTGTTTTTCTGATATCACATCTCCATTTGCGTTTTGTGATGATGCACATTTTTAAGTTCTCCCCACGTTTCACCTCTTTATTTTTTTTAGCTACGATGGCCGTACCACACTGACCAGACCGATTCCCGATACGATCACATCGTTTGTTGTGTCTGCATTCAGCATTGATCCACTCTACGGCCTGGCAATCACTGACCACCTGTCTCAGGTAGGGCAGGGCAAGGGAGGATTTTGGTATATGATAAATGAGTTATACTCGGCCAGTATGCATGGACTTGTATTGCTTGGCTTTCTTCTGTTTTTTTTTTGTTATCCACTTGACCCAGGCTGACATAGAGCGACGACAGGAGACACATGCATGCATTTGGATTGACCTTGGTCACCCTTCCATCGACATTCAACATGGATGATTATTGTGCAATGTTGAATTCATTTTTGCTGTGAATTTTTTAATTTTTTTATCCAACCTGTGAGCTGCAGAACTGTTGTTGAAAACATTCTTTTTTTTAATCTTGTTTTTCTCTTCAAGGTGACCGTTTTCCGTCCGTTCTTTCTAATGCTCAACCTGCCCTATTCCGTCATCCGGGGTGAAGTGATATCTGTCCAAGTATTGCTCTTCAACTACCTGACAAAGGATGTCGATGCTAAAGTGATGCTTGAAAATGTTGACAGTGAATTCATTTATGCAGACAGTGTTGAAAGCATCAACGAAATCAACTCCAATTCTATCAACAGCAGGAGTAATCCCCCACGTAAGTGCAGGCAGGGGTGGGACGGGTGGACACCACACCATCAAATGCACTCTCCTGCATTTATTAAGACAACATAAACATAGATCAACAACAAGGCTTGACTCAATTTTGGGCATAATGAACTCTAAAACAAAGCTAATTAAAGTGATATGGATTGATCTGCTTGAGTGATCAACTTCCGGGGCAAATGTTATCTTGGAGGAAGAAGAGCATGAAATTAAAAAAAATGACGCTTTGATCTCAAACTTGATGTTTCATCGGACTTTTTTGAAGTTTGGCATCTTGTTAACGAAATACTGAACTCCTAAGACCAGCAACTTCTCTTCAAGATTACGGGGGGCCCACCCTTCTGAATGGTGAAAAAATTAAAATTCCTCATTTTGTGGTTTGCTTTCCCTCTTGATTCTGTGATGTTTTCTGAGCATTTTGGTCCAAAAATGAGTAAAATCCATTGAGAAATGGCTTCACAAGAGCAAATTTCAGCATGCGATGGAAATTCCCACACTGCTTTTTCCCATTTCCCTAAAAAAAAAGACTTCGAAAACCACGATTTTTTCGCATTTGGTTTTTCGGTCAAAAAAAAAAACTCCAGAATAGCATATTTCTGTCATTTTTAGGGTTAGAAAGGTGAAAATTGGGGTACTTAGATAAAAAAAAGTGTGCTGAGTTGCCTGAGAGAGCCAAATTTCTCTTTTTTTCACCCTTTGCCACCAAATAGCTTCTCATTGCATAATGGTTGATTTTTTTTACCGTGAGTCAACTTTTTAAAGAAAAAACATGACCTTAGAGTGAGAATTTTTAAATTTGGGCTCTGTCAGGCTCTTTTTGAGCATTTTTGGTCCAGAAACATATATATGTGTTGCAAAATTGGTTCTGGCCTTCAAGTTAGACTATCGCTAAGATAGTGCTAATGTTTTATCTTATTTGTTGGATATCTTGGGAACCAGGTGAGGTACAGCATTAACATTTTGCAAAGACATTCCTTTCAAGAGGCTATTATGCCCTCCAAATTTCAGCAAAATCGGTTTACAAACACCGAAGTTGGTCCGTTAGGGTGCCCCCCCCCCCTTAATTATCAAAGCATTGGCATTGAGGACATGATACCAGCTAGGGACCTTAATTTCAATTTCACCAGGATCCGCAAATCATTTACAAAATGTGACCTTTGCATTGCATTTGGCAAACAGAAACGTCCAATCCTGTTCTCTGATCGGTTCTGAATTATTTTGAATCGTCCTGATTTTGGTTTATTTGCCATATTTTTGTTTATTCATACCTGTATTCCTTTTCTCTCCACAGTGTTTATCCACTCCCCGCTTCTTTTTTTTTCCACTCCGCAGGACTTGAGCTCTATCGTAGCAAACAGGTGTCGGTCAAGTCGAATAGTGTCGGTTCAGTTAGTTTCCTAATTCGACCCATTCAGCTAGGTCATATTGATCTAAAACTATCTGCAACTAGCAACATTGCAAGGGATGCACTAGTCAAGAAGCTACTTGTTAAGGTTTGACGACCTTTGATTTTTAAGACAACTTATCAATCTATATGCTTTGTTTCTTTTCTTTTGATTTTGTCTTAGTCAGATGTTTCATTTAGGTAGAGAAAATTGTCAATCCACCACAATCCACAATCCCAGTGTGTTGTGTTGGCTCTCTCTTTGTGTTTCTCTCTTCTGAGCTGTAACCATGCCTTTTGCAACCATGCAAATTCTGTCCTCAAGCTCACCAAAGAAATTTTGACAATCGGTGGAATGTAAAAAACATGTTTTCGGACTCTTCAGTTCTTTCTTTTTTAATCCACTTTTTATGGTGTCATTTCCTCCTTTTCTACCGACTTTAGTATATTTGCTGCTCAAGCTACTGGGCATAAAAATGCAAAAGAGTTTGCAATTATTCTGTTCAAATTGGAACTTAATTTTGACACTTCTTATTGGGTATGTTCTACTCTTTTTGCATTTGCAGGCATCCTGGCAATATTTTTCTATTTTTTTGGTCTGGAATGGAGGGAATGAGTGTTGCAGGCCAAAATACAGATGTGAAACCTAAGATGCCACTGGACAATACCCTGCCAAAAGTGCAAGGAAAGGAGTCTTCAAGAACAAACTGTGTAACTGCTCAATGAGCCAAACACAATTTCTAACAGCGAATGATCTGTTCATTGGTGGACTGCGATTTGATGGATGAGACACAAAACTAATAGGTCGAGACATCTGGCAATGAAACTGTATTCTTTTTTTTTGTTTTTTAAACTGTACAAAAGTCTGTTATGTACTCACTATTCATTTCTGATTTTTTTTTGCCTTATTCTCTTCTTGCATGCATTGCCTCTGATACGCTCTGTGCTGTCTGTCTGTCTGTCTGTCTGTCGGGGTCATTGGCTGCTTCTAAATGAACTAAATGATCTGAAATGAAGGCTGAAGGAGAGACGATAGTTGAGAACGATGTGCTGATAGTTGATCTGAGAAATAGGCCGATCTTCAACGAAAAAATCAACATCACATTCCCACCGTTCTTTGTTGAACAATCAAATCAACTGCAATTATCTGTCATCGGTATGTAATGTTTGCATGTTGTTTTTTTCTTTCATTTTCCTCTGTTTGATTGTTGTTTCTCTATCAATTCACGCATTTCTGCTCTTTAGTGAGAGCTTGTATTTCTTCCCCCATGGCTCTTTATTCCTTCCTCACTGTCTGCTCGTTACATCCCTCGGAAATCTGCCAACATTGTTTTCCGTTGTTTCGTCAGGCATCTACCACGTGAACTTTTTTTCAATGATTTCACAAAACGTTACAACAGATTGTTCACCAGGACTGCTCGTGAGTGGAATTCCCTCCCTGCCCTCTTCCTCCGTAGTCTGCTCCACTACCTCAGGTGTTGCTATTACCATTTTAATTGCTTGTCAACTCCAACTTTTGCTCTTGTTTTCATTCAATAATTGTTTTTTGTAATTTTATCATCATTATTATGCGTTGAAGGTATAAGTTTTGTATTTGCTTGATCTGCCAGTGTATTTGGTTTTTCGTTATTTTTTAAATAAATACTCGTAAACAGCTGTGTGTAAGAGTTGAGGGTCCTTTCCTCCTCTCCATGATCATTCAGCTGGCGCCTTGGAGGGAATTATTCCCTGCTAAGATAGAATGAAAAGCTCAGAAGTGAGCAGTCCAGTTGGAAAATTTCAGCTAGTCAGCAGGAATAAAAGCCACATGATCATTTAATTGGGTTTGCATTTCATGGAGGATGTATGCGGCCTCAAAACATCAGAGCCGGTTCTGCAAAAATGATATTTTTGGATCGGTTTCAATGAGAAAAGCTCAAGTTCAACCCACTCCCGTCCTTCCAGCTCACCATCTCATTTTTTCCTGTCTTTTTCCTCCAAAAGGTGATATGATGGGTCCTAGTCTGAACAATCTGGATCATCTGATACGTCTTCCGTTTGGTTGTGGTGAACAGAACATGATCAACTTTGTGCCCAACATCGTGGTTGCCGATTATTTGGAGGTCAGCCGACTAGTTGTTTTCTTTTTTAGTTTGGTTGTTTTGCTTTCGGTGTTTTTTTTTTTGATTTACTAATTCTCTTTTTTTCATTGGCCATCGTTTTTTTTTGATGACAACTTTGTCACGTATCTCTCTGGAAATCATTATCTCGGAATTGTCACAATGTTTATTTGTGATACAATTTAAAAAAAAAACATGCACAGAAACTCTGAAAGAAAAAAGCAATACATTATTTTTTTAAAGAAAGAAAAAAAAAACCACAGTATCGCAACACAGAGGGAGAGGGTGCACAGCAGTTTTGTAGGCGGTGAGTCATTTTTGCGTCATTTTTAAAAACTTAAGCTGGTGAAAGTGACCTCTCTGAATGCAAGAACTGAGACTTCAGGAGGAGCTGAGTCTGGAAGCTGAATTGATCCCCTCTTCTTTTGGGGGCCCAAAAAGAGTAACCAAAAATTCAGCATTGATGCAGGGGCCCTACGTGGCTTTATCAATTTCGGAAGTCTCCGCATCTGGCCATCCATCATCAGGTGGTTTGCACCCACGACTGGAACTTTTGGATGGTGGAAGAATCAATTGCTCAAAATATCATTTATTGTTATCTGGTAATGAGGGTTTTGTAATGTCGAAAGTGAATTAACAATTTCAGGCTTCTAATATTCTCTCCTGTCTCTATTCTCTCTACATTTTCAAGAAAATCAATGGCCTGACCAATGAAATGAGAGGGAGGATCGTGAGAAATCTTGAAAATGGATATCAAAGACAGTTGACCTACAAACGGAAGGATGGTTCTTTCAGTGCATTTGGGGACAATGACAGTGAAGGAAGCACCTGGTTAGAAAGAATGGATCACTCTTCTTGAATGGAATTCTGAGGATTTCTTGAATTGGATTCTAAATGGTGTTCTGGATTTCTTGATTGGCTTTCTAAGTGGTTTGGTGAATTCCTTGAATGACATTCTGAGTTTCTTTCTGGAATGTTATTCTGAATTTTTTTAATGGAATTCCCCTTCCGTCCTGTCATCAGAACAAGCTGGAATTCTGAGTTTCTGGAATGGAATTCTGAGTTTCTGGAATGGAATTCTGAGTTTCTTGAATGGAATTCTGAGTTTCTGGAATGGAATTATTGAGTTTCTGGAATGGAATTCTGAGTTTCTGGAATGGAATTCTGAACTTCTGGAATGGAATTCTGAGTTTCTGGAATGGAATTCTCGATGTCTTGAATGGAATTCTATTTCCACCTTCTGCATCCATTTTCCTCTGCAGTGGTCAAAATGCAGAACAGTGGCATGGCATGGCATGGAACGTCGGGTCCTTCTCGAGTAAACTCAATCCATCAATCAACTACAAACTTAATTTGGTCATGCTACAAACTTAATTAAATTTCTTACTTTGTTGCCTTTCCTGCAGCACCGACCGCAGTTGTGTCAAGTTTTTTTCCTACCAACTCCGAATATCGAGTTTTGGTTCCTTCGAGGCTTGCAGCTTTTTGTTCTGGAACCTGGGCCAAATTCCCTGCACTTTGTTGTTTTTAGAGCCTCAGTGATATCGTTTTGTGTTCTTACTCATATTTGTCAAATGGTTTGAGGATTGTCATTCTGGTCTTGCATCTTCACCACACTTGGGAACGAGTCGGAGTGAGTCATTAATCATTATCTTGTAGAAAACATCGATTTTTCCAACTGATACCGCATGTCTTATCATTGGTTGGGTGGCTCTATAAGGGGCAAAGCCGGGCCAAATAGCTGGTTTTTCAACAGTTTGGGATTTGCATTGATTATTCCCTTTTCATTTCAAACAGGCTCACAGCATTTGTGTTGGATTCATTTTTGAAATCAAAGCGTTACATTGAAATCGACAAGAGCATCATTAGAACTGGTTTCGATTGGCTTTCCAAGAAACAGGCTCAGGATGGCAGCTTTACTGAAGATGGTAAAGTGCTCTACACACCGCTACAGGGTGGACACGAACGAAGCAACAATCAACGTCTGACTTTGACCGCTTTCACGCTTCTACCTTTTCTGCACTCAAGGGTTAGTTTTTGTTGATTTTCTTGCTCTTTGTCTTTTGTTTTTTCGTGATCTGATTCTGCTTTCAGTTGTCCGGTATGTTCTTTTTTTGTTATTGACACTTCCATCGGTGATCAAAAACCCCACCCTGGTGACTGTTATGTAGATTACGATTACTACATAGTTGGCTTCAAGATGAAGTTGATTGTTGCACAGTGATTTTGACCAGCTTCTTTCTTGCATTTTTGTAGCACAAAATGTATTGGTGAATGCAAAACATCATCAGTTGCCTGAATCCTGTCAATTGTGCATGCCTCATGCCTCATGCCTCATGCATTGATGAGTCTCTGGCATTGGCAAATGCAGGTGCAACCTCTTTGCACTTGAACTGATCTGATTGAACAAACAAGCACAAGGCCTGCCATCACTGTCACTTGCCGCTCATGTCTCATGAATTGCATACTTCCAATCCATCCATTCCATTCCATTCTATTGGCCATTTTCATTGTATTGTATCATTTTTATTCAATTATGAAATCAGAAACACATTGCAGCTAGTATTCGTTTAGTCACCTTTTTTTAGATAGATAGATTTGACAATAAATAATTTTTTTGCTTGGAGATTTCTCCAGTTTGAATCGTCAAGGATGCAGCAATTAACGTTGTATTCATAATTAGAAAGATAACCATACCACCACCACTCAATTTAAAGCAGCTGCATACCTGCAATGCAGGGAACAAGAGCAAAAAGGCGAATGAGGAAACAAGTGAAAATAAACACCAACTGATGAGAAATGAACTATTGTTTTATTTTATTTTTTGAAATCTTATTTTGTGTTATTTTTTCATGCACCACTTCTAGAATGAAGATCGTTTGCAGTACCGTGATACTGTCAACAGGGCCCTGGATTATTTGGCTATGAATTTGGCATCAGTGGACGAGCCTTATGTTCTGGCTCTGCTTTCATATGTCTTCCACTTGGCTGACCACCCTTCAAAGTCTGCTGCCTTCAACCTCCTTGAGATCAAGGCAAAGGGAAAAGGTATAAATGGAGGGCGAAAGGAGGCCTACCTATTTATTGCTCTGCTTTTTCCGATACCGTCCAATTAGACGGAGGATTTTTTCATTTGTCCTCTCCGTTAGGACCCTTAAAGCTCTTTTAGTACATTTGGACAAGGGCAAGGAAATGGGAGATTGGCATGGCATACCCACTGCTGAATTGAATTCATGAGATCCTTTAGGCGATGATTCCTTAGTTTGGGACATTGTCAATGCTGACAACAATAATTGTGAACTCACATTTTTTGGCTGATATCCGCTGTTCGTTTGGTCGAAAGCATAACGCCTCCGCTTCCAGTTTCAGTGTGGCTTCTTCAGAAGAGTTGTTTGAACCAGAGTGTGATCTGAATAAGCCAGACAGAGTGAGTGCTGCTGGCAAATTGTCATTACTGTTTTCAACAAATAAACGGATGTCGACCACTAGGTGTCAGTTCACAATTGTTGCAATAACACCTTTAGTGGTGCACGTGATATCAATAGTCAATTATTCTATCAGTCCTTTTCTACATTTAACACACCCCTTCGTCGGCTTCAGCTGTACCCAAAGGACAGAATTACATCTCTTCGTGCATCTGCGTGGAAGAATTGTCATGCCCAAACCAACCTCTTCAGTACAGTCTCTGCTAGGCATGTCATGGAAGGCGGGGCTCAAGTTATGCGGTCTCTCCCTCCGGCTCTTACGAGCCTGCCGATCCTGGCCCCCCCGGAGTCAGCTGCTCTTTTTCACCTGGGACGTGGAAAGCCTTGCAATTGAGACCCTTCACGCAAGTTGTTTTTCACAACATAGTGACTGGGCCTTGATGAATGTGGGTGTCCTCTTGTCCTTTTGGGGGCCGGCCTGTTTATTTTTACAATTTTAGCACTGACAGAAGTTGACAAGTCAAACAGAGATGCAGACATTTACCAGAATATCTCCACACTGGTTGCAGTTCGCAAACCTTTACCAGAATATCTCCACATTGGTTGCAGTTCGCAAACCTTTACGCAGCATCTCAACTTGGCAGCAGTTTGTAATTCTTTACGCAGCATCTCCACATGGTTGCAGTTCACATGCCTTTACGCAGCATCTCAGTTGCAGTTTGCAAACCTTCGCACAGCATCTCCACATTGGTTGCATTTTGTACTTGTGGGGGGGGGAGAGAGGGGGAACTTTGTGATTTCTGTGGTGGTTCAATTTTTGATTTTAAGGCAGTGTGTCGTCGGTCCCTTCTTCAGGACCATGATCTACACTCTCAATTTTACACCTATTTGTCTTTTTTTTTTTTTTTTGAATAGGTGATTATCTGAAATACTGGGTCAGTACCACCAGCACTGGCAAGGGTGGTGAGGGGGTTCAATGAGATCTGCATCTGCTTCTGCTGAGGGGAGGGCAGCAGCTGGAGGGGATGAGGCTGAATTACTGGCAGAAGAAGATGAGTTGAAAGAGAGGAGGAAGAATGACAGGGACTATGAGTTCATCGAGGCAGGCAGGGGCAAATCGTACGACATAGAGACAACCAGCTATGCTCTGATGACCTACTTGCAGCGTAATCTCATCACCGATTCCATTCCAATCATGAAGTGGCTTGTCAAACAGTTCAATCAGTTTGGTGGTTTCACCTCAACCCAGGTTGGTGATTGGTTGGTTGGACTACTTTTAATCTTTTGTTGGATTTTCATTTTATTTTCAAAAGATTTCATTGTGGATGTGGTGTCAAAAGTTCGTGGTGTGGTGTGTGAAAACGCAAGTACAATTGGAATTTGGAATCCCTTTGGAAACAGCTCTGCAAAACCTTCCGCTTTTCATGTTCGTCTTCCCCTCTATCCCGAGCTCTGTTCGGATGGCCAGCCACTGTGTGTAATTTTAATTAAGACATACCAATATTGTATTTGTGTTTAAAACATTTTAAATAAAACACCATTGAAAAAGGTTGCATTTAAGCGCCATTCCACGGGAATCCAGCACCGAAAACTTTTCCACATTCCAATTGAGGGTTCAAGCCATGCCAGGACCTAACACACGTGAGCCACGCTTCTGGCTTTTTGCAGAGGGGAGGCTTTGTCAGATATTGAGGGCAGTTTTTCGTTTAGCATCTTCTTCTCTTTTCAACCTGAGTCGTCCAAATTTCGATGTCAAATTGTTGTTACACTAGCGTTGCATGCATTCACTACCTATCATTTTGCCTTGAGGTGGATTTTTTTTTCAATTTTGTATCCTAGGACACTGTTGTTGGCCTGTCTGCGTTGGCTGGTCTTGCTTCGGTAATCACAGTTCCAAATCCAAGCATCAAAATATCCATCAACACCAAAAGCAACGGCAAAAACAACACGGACAACAGTCGGACTGTCAATATTGAATCGGACAATGCACGCATACTGCAGCAATTTGAGGTGAGAGAGAGAGAGGGAGGGATCGGATGGGGGTGAAAGTGGATGGTGGGTGGGGCAGGGGGATTGGAATGTTTTCGAATTTCAAGTTTTGAATATCATTTTCTTTGATTTTTCACCATGTCAAAATTGGTGTTTTTTTACTTCTCTCATTTTTTCCATTGGTGGCTGGACTGTATTTTTGGTTTGATAAAAAAAATACGTCACCTGATGACCTTGGCTTCCTTCCTTAACCCTCCTCAAAAGAAACACTGAAACGTGCATTCCTCCACTGTTTTCAAACAATGGTTTTCAAAAACAATGGTTTTCAAACAATGGTTTTCAAAGCCTTGGCCATCGCCATTCTTTTGGGTTGTTCCATTTTTTGAGTTCGATCAAAAGACAAAAATTGAAGTCGGGTAATTGTGTGCAGCAAGCTTTCGGCTTCAACAACTTGGTCGGTGTTATCGGTTTCGACCCGTGCAGGACATGTGCCCTGTCCCTTTCTGTCCCTGTCGTTTTTATGTCTTGCACAGAATCATTTCAGGCGAGGCATAACATAGTTGTGTATTTTTTTTGGAAGGCATTCATTCTCTTTGCTCTCCCTGTGTGTTCTCCACCATCACAGTAGTGCTGTGTTTAATGAATAAATTGGCTGTTTGAAATCTCAAAATATCAAATACCCCCTCGCCTTCTTTAGAATACCATCTCCCTACCAGTTTCAAAATACCATCTTCTCGTCATCTGTTCTATTATTTCTTCTACATATTTGCATTTCAGCTCTCTCCAAAAACAACTGAAATCGACATCGAGGCTGTTGGCAGTGGCTTTGCTGTCCTACAGATTACGAAGAAGTTCAACGTAAATGTAACAGGACCACTTCCAGCATTTACGTTGGATCCACAGATCGATAAGAAATCTGACAAGCATCAAATGCAGGTGACCGTATGCACCGGTTACAGTGATCCCACCTCCTCCCCCTCCCCTTCCGCTCAGGAGAGGAATGGAGATGGTGGTAGAAATGTTTCCAACATGGCTGTGATGGAATTCAACCTTCCTTCCGGCTACGTCGTTGACACGGGAGCGTTGAATAGCTTGAAGAGTTATCCCAGCATAAAGCGTGTTGAAGCAGTCGAGGGAAACACAGTTGTAAATGTTTATTTTGATCAGTTAACACACAGGGAGATATGTCCAACATTCCTTGCTTACAGGAATTACGATGTTGCCTACCAGCGACCTGTTCCTGTGATAGTCTATGATTATTACGACACTTGTAAGTTTATCATCCCTTTGTTGTAAGAATATTTGAGTTGGTAAGAGTCAAGATGTGTTAGGCTTTTCTAGCGAGTCAGGGTAAAATAAAAATTCTGTATTTTGTTGAATCGGGGTTGTTGTAATTTTAGGGATGTCTTCCCACCAAAAAAACTTTTATTTTGATGCCAATACCTATCACACCCCCAGCATTTTGGCTTCTCTCGACTGATACCTGTCGC
This sequence comes from Sinentomon sp. SZTP_YWyxl, assembly GCA_030068105.1. Lineage (NCBI taxonomy): Eukaryota > Metazoa > Arthropoda > Protura > Sinentomata > Sinentomidae > Sinentomon > Sinentomon sp. SZTP_YWyxl. The sequence goes on from JASGXE010007193.1 coordinate 31,629, forward strand.
TAAACTTTGTATGGTTCTCGTTCCATCAATTTTTATCAGATTTAAAATAATTATTTTGGATTTTGTTTCCTTTCGAAATGTTCAAAGCTTTTGGTGATTAAATAAACTCAAAATCGATTTTTTTGTAATTTCCATCAAATTGACCACCGCCCTCCCCTTATGGGTTTTCAAAAATAACTGAAGATTTTGAAATTTTAATTTGTCGCCGCAAGTGAAAAACGTTTATTCGGGTCTCACTCACACGCAACGTTTTACCATTGGTGGCTTGATTGTGACCTGGTTGCTGATATAAGATTGTGGGCGCCTCTGCTCAATAGATTTGTGCATTGTGGGCCTCTGGTCAACAGATTTGTGTGGATACCGGTCTCAACAATGCTGACAAAATGCATCAAGACAAAATGCACCCATTTTCCTTCTGCCATCCTCTTCTTCTCTTTCTCCTTCTGTCAGCGAACAGGATCATGCATCACGCACACATTGGTTGGAGTGAAAGAGTTGTCAAAGTGAGTGTCTCCCATCTTTCTCTGAAATTCAAAGTTTGATTCCATGTGGATCCAATATTTTTCAAACACAGCCTTGCACACATGCATTTCCAACACACATCTTGATGCTGATGTCAAACCAGCCAGCCCATTCGTAAATATTTTTGTCAGCAAGTCAGGAATAGCTTTGGCATTTGAGTGACAATGGCATCCTATTAATTCCTTGCACTGGCTGCTCGCTGTGTCTCTCTCCTAAGTTCTGCAAATGTGCATCTTGATTCCTCCTTTTTCATTGTTCGTTTATTTCTGTTCCAAACAGCTCGCCGTGCGAGGTCGTTCTACGAGCCAATACCAATAGTTGCCTGTGATATCTGTGAAGGGGACAAGGACTGTTCGGCCGTCTGCAGTGAGGACGATCGATCGAAACAGCGGCAGAGATATCCGCAGCAGACGACGGACAACAGCACTGGTCGTGGGAGGGAGGGAGACGGTGGCATTGATCTGAAGGATGATAAGGACGGATCTAGTTCGCTCAGGTCGACGATCGGTTACCACTGTTACACCACTGTCCTTGCAGTCCTGCTTCTCCTGTTGCTACCCCAAAGAAACTTTTTCCTTTGGTAATTCCGTCCCCACGAAACGAGCACTTCTTCCTGCACGCATCTCAAATGGGCATTTGACCATGATGATGTGTCTATCGGTGCACCTCCATCTGCACTCCTCCTTGGATCTGATCATTCGTGGTGAGGAACCGAAGTCAGTCAGTAGTCCATCTCGAAAGTGGAGACAAACAAATGCATAGAGCAGATGGAGAGTTGAGTAGTCCTTAAGTTATTGTTTAAAAGAAGTACTCTTGTAAGTGTTGAGGAGCAACCCTTTCCAAGGGCAGTTTCGACGATTTTATCTCCACACCAGCGAGTTTCACGCATCCATTATCAAGATGAGACTGATAATGGACCACGCGAAGCCTCCTTCCAAAATGTAACCACTCAACTTGCTGATGTGGGGATAAAATCATCCCTTTGTGAAGGGTAATTTCTTGGATGTATTTCCAAGTTAATTACCGACTGTTTTCACTGCTCTTTCTCTTTTGTCTAGCACTTTTTTCAATCTATTGATGAACTGACATTCCATTTCTGTTTTTATTGTTCATTCATTTTTGGCAGCTGAGTTGTTTGTTTGTTTGCTTCAGCCCAATCTGATGAGTATGTAAGATTGTTGTGATATGTCTTTTTCACATTCCAGATTATTATTATCTATTTTTATGATGTCAACCCCCTCAATTGAGAAAGAACGAATCAAATAAATCATCAAAGAAAATTAATTGCGAATTTGATGCTCTTCCTCTCAGTCTTTGTTTCAGTCTCAGCATCTGCACCAGAGAGAAAAAGTGACAGGGAAGAATAATTGTACCTTAGCAAAGGTACACACGTTTTTCCCTTGTTGCACTTCCCATTGTACTTCATGCACCATTTCAAGAAAGACATTATTTTTACCATTTTCAGAAGTTTGGTATCACGTGTGCTTTGTTTAGTATTTATGTGTGTGAAAACTGTTTGCCATTTGAAACCTTAGCTCTGGAATACTGGTTGAACACTTGCTCGGGTGATAAAGCAGACTTTTCTCTTTTTTGTCAAACGATGCACTTTTACGTATGTCACACCCTACATCCATAATAAAATTTGAACCCATCTTGTTTTACACCTCCTTGCTATTCTGAACGGAACTGGTAGCTCAGGAACGGAACTGGTATGCGAACAATGCACTTCTCTTCTTCTCTTGCACTGCTCTGCTCTGCTCTGCTCATAAGACAGGTGACCATCCCTGTCGCCCTGTGCGATTTTTTTAACACAAAAATGTTCCGGTTTGGAGAGACAAGTACGAACAGGAACCAACTCAACCAGTATTCCAGAGCCAAGGCTGTTTGCATGACAACTCCGTTGATTTTCTGTGCTCAGTTGCTAATCTATTTCTTATTTTGACCCTTTTGTGTATCATATTCTTTATCTGGTGTGTGTGCCATTGTGCATATACTAAAGCCTTGCCTCAGAAGCTTACTCATAACCTCTACCTGTAATGATAATCCTCAGGCTATTACCTATAATCCCTGCCTAATCCTCGAGACTCTTACCCGCCTTGTCTCCATCTCCCCGATCTTACAACTTTAGCTCCTAAAATTTCTATTGCTCATCCATGTTGCTGACTTTTGATTTTTGATTCTGATCTGACTTTTGCATGTATGATTTCAATGGTGTGCTATGATTTTTGATTCTGATATGATTTGACACAAGATTAGTGCTGCAAAGCAAACATGCATGGGAAGGGAGGGAGGTATGATGATTGAGCATTGTGCACTTTTTTGTATTCATTTGTTTTTAACAATTAACGGTTGCATTTTTGTAAAGTGGTGAGCCAACTTCAAATAGACACACTTACACAGTTGTTTTATTGGCACGTCATGTGTGCAGCGCCCTTCTGAATTTCCTGGCATCGTTTTTTAAGTAGTTTCCTTCATTAAGAAGTGGTGTATATGTCATCGCGGAGGGTACCCCTGGCTATCAAAAAGTGGGAAAATGGCAAAATTGCATTCTTACATGTCGGCTCCGGTTAGTCGTGTAGCTAAGAGATCCATCCTTAGACTCTCGACCAAGACCCCCAATCTCAGCATGTAACAGGTATGCATACTTGCAGCATGCATATGTAAAGTAAGCAGTAAGTTTAACCAAAGTACTTCGGTGTTTAGGGTTGGCATTTTCTTTCAGCTCCTGACCTTTGGCAAGTGAGTTAGGCATGCAGTTTCAAAGAATTATTTTTGTGTATGTTCCTTTGAGAGAGTACCAAATGATATGCTGCCTATTCAAGTTGTGTTTTTGGCTCACCCCGTATGGGTACCTCCAAATTATGCATTTTGTTTTAGTCACTAGGTACTTATTTAAAATCATTTTGATAACACGGTTGCTTTTTTTTAACTTTTGTGGCAGCTACCTACCTGTTCAACAGCATCGGATTGAATGATTGTGTTTTTAATCATTCCAATCGATAACCCTCCCTCGTCAGTGACGAGCGTCGATCTTTTTTTACTTATTTAAATTGTTTTATTTTAATTCTAAAATAATTTTTAACTACCATCTTGTTTGACAAACTTATTTTGTTTTTGAATACTATAAATATAACATGTCTTACCTGAGTTTGATTGGAATGTGGCATCAGTTTTTCAATGCAAATATCCCAACACGGATTGAATTGAATTGAATTCTCTCATCCATTAATGCATTTATGTTTGTTTATAGATCACTTTGCACAAGTCAACATTTCATAAATACAAACAGCAAACATTTGCCCATCCCATCTCAACATGTTCATGCCACACACCACTCCCTGTCCTGCCCTCAAAAAAAAAAAAAAAAGCAGTCCAATGCAAGAAGTGTGCAGCCAATTATTGGCTGCACACTTCTCCACCCCATCACCAGGCTTCACCGAATTTTGTTCTTATTTTTTTGTCAATTCCGTTTTTAAAATTCAAAAATTCGTTTTTGCTGTGTTGAAATTCAAGTAAATTTCGTTTCTGCTCATTTGCAGTTGTGAGTGATCTTGTGGTCAAACAATCAATTTGCAGGAAAAATTGATCCCACAAGCAGTTGAACTGGTTTGTTGAACTTGAGTTTCAGTTTGAGTGAATCACATGCAAATCTGGTGGGTGTTTCGCAACATGAGAATAAACAAACTATACAATTGAAAACACGGACCTTCAAGCCAGACCCACCCAACATTAATTTGTTGTTTTCCTTTGTTAATTTCATCTGCCTGCCTGTGAGTGATGTCAATAAATAGCTTCTGGCTTTGTCTTTCTTTGTGAAAAGCTCCGTAAGAATTCATCTTGGGAGAAGACAGGAAAAGATTTACAATGGATAACAAGAGATGCGATGTGCTGCGCCCCTCTCCAGTTCTGTTGGACTCATGATGGACATGGGAAAGAACATTATTCTGCCAGAGGAAGTCATTGGTACACTTTGGTTCTGGGCCAAATCCGTGGACTTTCATTCCAAAGCATGAATTTCCTAATGACTCAATTTCATGTTCTGCCGTTCTGTATAAAAGGATTATCTGGATTCCCAAGGGTATAATAGGTGAAGAAATGTTGAAAAAAAAAAGAGTGAAGAAAACATTTCGTTTTTACTGTTCTTATTCCCATTTCTTGATATCGAGGCATCTCCCAATTGGGTGGCCAATTTAACAGACTGATGCGTATTTCAACACATAAATGGAACTGGAATGAGCGTTTTAATTTTTGCGACACATAATACCCATCGAATTGGTCATAATTGAGTTGTACTTTAGTGTGAGTTGCAATGAAGAATATGGCCGTTGTTCTTCCCTTGTGAGCCAGTCTCCAATTCTTGTGTCATGTCTCCTTTTATTGGCTTTTACGTACAGTAATTTCATTCCATTCAGGGCGCTGACATTTCACTTTCGTCTCTTGTCTCACTTTTACTTCAGTCACTCATGCTTTTTACCCCACAATGAAACATATTCGTAATGTTCAATTTGCTGTGTTTAGTTGTTTGTTGACGAACAACTAGAATCTCTCGGCCCGTCCATCTTGATTTTTTTAAACTTGATCAGTCTTGTTTTTACCATATTTTGATTTTTTGAAGCATTTTGTAATTTTTTATGCCACAACTGTGAATAACAATAAAATAACAAACTTTTTCTTAAAACTATTACTTTTTCTTAAAACTATTTACTTTCGAAAGTTGGTGACTTTCTTCGCTTATGGGCTGGGTGTTGTATTTTGGACCCCATCCATTATTATGGACAGTGGATGCCCCAACATTCCTCCAGCTTGAATTGTTGCTTGGTTGAGGGTGATTTCAAGCATACACAAAAAGTGTCAAAGGTGGGGTGAGTGGAGAAATTTTTCTCTCTCCTTGCAAATCCTAACCTGATGGCGTCCAGATCCATTTGGGAGTGATGCATGCCTCCAGGTTGTCAGTTGAATATCGCTGTTTATTTGTTTTAATTGGCAATAAGAAACTCACAACTCTGAGGCAAACTTCACCTCGGACTGGATCCCCCTCATGGCTTCGTTATGACTTAAGAGTTTTTCAAGAGTTTTTCTGCTCGTTGAGTTCAAAGTGGATGAAAATGCAAATGAACATATTCTTAAAAAATGATCAAAAAGTACACCCCTTTGTTTCAGGCGAAATAATGCTTGAGAATTTGAAGCAAGAAAAAGTTGGAAAAAGGCTGTGCGAGTGTGGAAAAAAAAAACAACTTACTTTATCCAGTTGGGTGGGTTGTTAACGCGATCGGTCCACAACTACCGCCCATACGGCCTTGTTTTGTTTTCATTCAGATGAGATGGTTTTGTTGCACTTTGGCCACCGAAATGAAATTGGCGTGAAACTCGAAACGTTTCACTTGGTATCACTCTCACCCTAGGCAAGGCACTTGAGCTTGGTGTTCCCCTTCCCCTCCCGTGCTCAGTTCAACAAACTAAAGTTCCTCATATCGTTGTTTAGATGAGCAGAATGATGGACTCGGAATGAGATAAGCAAGATTCGATTTGCTGAACACAGCAGAGGAAGGGGAAACGTCAATCTCAACTGCCTTGCCTCCTTAAAACGATCTCACGTGAAACACCCCTTGTCTATTGGTGCTCGGAAAAAGGGTGAGCAGTCAGTTTTATTGAGATGCAATCAAACGGGCATTTTTTTTTCAACGTCAACGGGACATTTTGCATTGATCTATGGCATGCAGTTTTTTTTACTTTTCTTGGCACTGTGACCCAACCCGGAGACCCGGTGAAGTTTTAGTACTGAGGGTGTCAAGTTTTTTATTTCACCACTCATTTTGTCTGTTCATTACAAATTAGGAGTAAAAAAAACAAAAATAATAAGAGCATGTTGCGATTGGGGTTTCAACGAAATGCGAAACATTGACACGACCAGATATGGGGTTTTTAAGTGTGGAATTAAATGGAACAAAGGGAATTTGGCAGTTGGCAGACAAATCAACAGAACAAGGAGAATTTGGTGTGCAATGAAACATGAAACAGAACAAAGGGAATTTGGTTGGCAATTTAAGGGAACAAAGGGAGTTTTGGTGGATAATTAAACGGGCCAAAGGAAATTTGGTCGGCAATTAAATGGAGCAAATGAAATCTGGCCAGCAATTAAACTGAACAAATGGGAATATGCAAATGGATCAAGGGAAATTCGCTGGGCAATAATTACATGGATCAAAGGGAATTTGGTTGACAATATAATGGACCAAAGGAAATTTGGTGGGCAAATACATGGACCAAAGAGAATTTGGATAGGAATTGAATGGAACAAAAGGAATTTGGTGGGCACTTAAATGTAGTACGTATGAGAGGGAATTTGGTCAGCAATTAAACAGACCACAGGGAAATTGGTTGGCAATAAAATGGATTGAATCCATTATTTTCGAAAGTCTGCAAAATAAGCTTGTATCTTTCTGGTTGATCCAGGCTACAAAATGCCATTTTTCAGCTTGTGTAAAATATCAGGTAAGGCAACGTTCTGATATTTGGAACCAAGTTTCCCTTTTTTTCGGGCTGCAATCTCTCCGTTCATTATGCACGAAACCCACTCGCATTTGCATTGATTGGAAGTTATTTCAACAGAGCAAGTGCTATACTAATTTCTGCAACTGAAATAAAGAAGAAAAAAAAAGACAAAAAAGCCTAAAAGTTTGCACAGTTGGACCATTTTTGCAATCAACTTTTGTTTTTCAGGTCTTGAGAATGCTATGTACGAATAGTTTTCTTTTTCTTTTGAATCGCTAATTTCTCACAATGGACTCCTGTTGATGGATGACAAGAATAAACTCATCATGAGTCGGTGAAGGCCAGAGTCCACTGTGAACCCTGGCGTTTCTTTACAAGCCAAACGAATGACGACCATGGTGGAGCTGCTCTGTCTCTTTTCTCGTCGGAGGCTCCTGTCGTCTGCTTCACCTCTTCTGCTCTTTCTCCTCCTCATTTTTTGTCACAACATCTGTTGCTCCCTGCACCATCATTTGCCTCCATCCGACATCAACAACAGCAACAACATGGTTGATGGTGCTGGGCAGGAAGCGGGAGGTGGAGACGGAGGGAGAGGGGGAGGGGGAGGTCGTTTCGATGAGCAGCTTCTTTTGAAGCCACTTCCGAATGGATATCTCTCAGCTCAGTTCAAATTCAGCATCATGATAAATTCAGAAGCTTCTACTCGCATCTCTCCTGATGACTTCCAAGGTGATTACTGATTGAATTAGCAGGATTTATGATTACAGAAAACATGCTTGAAGCTCTGAGGGAAGATTTATCTGTGTTTGTGAATGTCAACAACTTGCTGACTAAACCTTTCACTTGAATTATTATTGTGATTGAGTTACTGACCACCACATTTCAGAGGAATCACTCCTCCTTTGTCAAAATGCTAACACTGCACTTGACAAAGGAGGTATGATTCCTCTGAAACGTGGTGGTCAGTAACTTTACAATAACAGTCACGTGAAAGGTTTTGTCAGAAAGTTGCTGACATTCACAAAGGATTTATGGTATAATATTTAAAAACGTATGCAAAATTAAAATAATAGTGATTGAGAACTCGATCAGTAGAGAGGTAGATAGAGCGTGTCGCCACGATTTCAAAGTGCAAGCATTTGTCATTCTATCAGTTGGTCGATAAACTCATATCTACTTACAAGGTGTAGTTTCCTTCAGCATGTTGACCGATGGGTCGGCACTAAATTGCTGGCTATACATCAACAAAAAAAGTTCCTTCAGACAGCTTTTGAAACCCAAACCATTGCAAATCTTGAAGCACATACAGAGAGACCGTGCACTATGATTCATTGCCTGTTTTCCCCCAAGGGAACAGAGGGAGATTTTGATTTGAATGGTGATGCCAAAACGTTGGCATCACCAAACGTTGGTACAGGAAAATTATTGGGGAAACATTCCCTACCAAAAACCAGTTTATCACCAGCTCAGATCACTTGCAGAGTTTTTCCAGTCAAAACATCTGAATGTCGGTATCCAAACTCCAGGCCAAATCAGGTGTGCCTACGAGATGTATTTCCTAAAAACACATTTAGCAGAGACAGAAACAACAAAGGCAGTCTCTTGTCTATGTAACGTGTGCCTCTCATTGGGGTACTTTTCAAACATTTCAAACTGGACAGTTTATTGCCTCTTCTGTAAAATTCGAGCAACAGCATTTTTTCTCTTTTGCAACTGAAGATCGGCAGGGAGAGGCAACTACTATGTGAACAGAGAACACAACCAATTGGACTGGGAGAGGTCTCGAAAGAGGGGGGAGGGTGATCAAGATCAAACTTAAGTTATTTTGCTCTCTCCAATCCAAATTCTTTGGGAAATAGCCCGATTAACTTTTGCATTTGATGGAGATGTTAATGAATGCCATCAATCAACTCTGAACCGTATTGCATTGCAATGTTGGTCGAAGGTAACTTTGTTTAGTTTGAAGTTTCTCTCGTGAAATGGGCTCAATTCATTGGTGTTTTGCTGCATTTAATTGTTTGGGTTGGCCAGATGAGTCATGAACAGAATCGAGTCGTGAATGCTGTTCAGCTGTTTGACAACAAAGGTGATCATAACGGACACGGAAATATCAATCGACAGCCATCCATTGATATCAAATATTCTTCCGAAAATATACCAAATATGATGAAAAAAAAAATTAAAAATTGGGGTCTGCACTTCGGATAGAGTTGGCATCTGCCATGAAAGAGGCTGCACCATTTTTTCAAAATGGACATCACGCAGAATGTCTGGTCATGGAATTTTTGGAAATAAAGGCTTAAATGTTGTGCACATATTATTGTACCTTTGCCTGCGCACCATTTATTTTGCAAATGGGGTGTAACAATTGCTTAGAACGCTAGAAAATTGCAAAACGAAAGGAGATCGCAAACAAAAAGGTTTTTTTATCTCCTTTCTTTTCCCCTGCTCTCTCAATTTAGCAGATAGCTTCAGCCTTTTCCCACGTCTTTTTGGTGAAATTGTCTTCAAATACAATGTGACTCGTCTCGATCTGAGTCTGACTCAGGGACTTTGGAAGTACAAGAAATGGGGATATCCACCAGTTGATTCACCACCCGGATTGGAGCTTTGGGCTTGGCTGGCAGCAGAGAACGACAATGGGGAAGAGGGTGATGCAGGAGGAGGAGACGTTTCAAAGAGGTTGGTAAGAGAGCTGCCGGAAACAGTTTTTTTCATTTGATGAATTTTTCTGTATTTTCATCATTTGACAATTTGAAGCACAACGCCACAAAAAATGTCGGATGTTGTCTAGACATTCTGTTCGAAGAGTGGCCTCATTTTTTTTATCCTGGATGAAGTCATCGTCTATTCCTTCCTCTCAACCAATTCCTTTCAACAACAACTTGGGCTTTTTGTGTTGAAGACCATCCATGGATTGAGGTCTTTGAATGGAATGGGCACGAGTGAGGTCGCAAGGGACTCAGTGGCAGTAATTTTGGCAAATGGCAGAAAGAAATGTTGACAGATAATACTGCCGAGAGATATTCCAGTCCATCAGATTTGCAGAGTTAGCCCAGAGAGTTAATGACCAAAATACAGTTCCGTGAATTACCTTACGTGAAGCCTCGACAGTGAATGTGAAGAACCAAGGATCTGGAGTCAATGGCTCCAGGTCCAGCTCAACCACTACTTGTGATGCCTCCTTCAAACTCAACAGTGAAGTGTAAAAAAAGAATTAATGCCCTACTTTCTGCAGCGAAGGGACATTTTGGCAGCAAAGTGGGCATCATTGGAACACCATCGGAGAGTGGAAGTCTTTTGAAAATTACATCCCAACTTTTTCCAGCTCGGCCTTGCCTACAGCACAACTGTGACAGAAAGTATGACTCCAGAAAGAAGTATGACAAAAAGAAGTATGAAGAAAGTATACAAAAAGTATGACAAAAAGAAGTATGAAGAAAGTATACAGAAAGTATGACAAAAAGAAGTATGAAGACAGTATACAGAAAGTATGACAAAAAGAAGTATGAAGAAAGTATACAGAGAGTATGACAAAAACTCCATTTTTCCATTTCGTCATGTTTGTCATCAATTTTTGTGTCATCAAATTTTCTGATGTATTTTGGGGCCAAGTTTCTGAATTGTTAAAATTTTGTACTTTTTTTTCTTGGTTTGATTTGAAAGTCCAACTGATTCATGATGGCAAGCGTTTCTTTTCTTGTTTTTCTTTTCTGTTTTCATGTTTGCCGCTGAAAAGGGTGGACATGAAATTCAAAAAGCTGACCAACTCGTTGTCCGGTTTGCTTTGCGCATCACTGAATTTCATTGATGAGACAAACACAGTTGAACCGAAGCTCAATTACAAATCAAAACGGAGCGGAATCAACAACAACAACACCGTTTGTAAGAAACATCAACGGAGACAAAAGCAGACGACGCTGTCTGGGAATGAAGTTAACATCGACAAAGAGGAAAGCAGTGGAGGGGTGGACATGGGAGCATCTCTGGGCCAATTGCATCATAGATATTCTGCATTGCCACGTGAAACAGTTTGCATTGAAAATTTAACACCCTGGATAAAACTTCTTCCCTGCCAATCGAAAGTAAGTTTGTTATCATAAGTGGGCAAAGAACAGATTAGGTGGGATAAAGAGGGCAGGCTAGATATTTGGGGAGGTTGCCAAGGAAGGATTTTGATCAGGCATCGTCTTTCATCAAAAGAAACAGCTTGAATGAAACAGATCCTCCATGGGTTGACTCTTCCTCTCCTTTCTGGCAGGATAGGGTGTGATTATCAGGTACTCCTTGCAAATCGGCGAAAAATATATTTTGTTTGGATATCGCATCGAATTTTCCATTCATTTCTGTGCTTTAATTTTTTCCCGTAACTTACAGCTTTTAAATTGTTGTCAAATATACCGCTTGCAATTTTGAACTTGCCTCCAGGTCCGTCATTTCAGTTGCAGCTCAATGCTATTGCAGCTTCTCTTGAAACTGAGCAATGAAAATGAAAATAATTGTCTTGTCTTGTTATCTCTCTCACCAGGAGAGTTTAACTATTATCCTCTCCACATGGATTGAATCCGGATGCAACCTAGGAGCCGACTCGGGTTGGCTTTGAGGACCGAACCACGATGGTCTCGATTGCAACATGAGCCAGATTCAATCCATGAGAGTGCAGTGGAAAATAGCTAAATTCACCTGCTGTCAGAGCAATGAAAAGTTGAAAACCCCCTCCCCCCAAGCTTCCACCATTCTTTCTCTCTCTCAAGAGTGCTGCATGGATATTATGTTTGGTAACCTTTCAGAAATATAGCTACAGTAGAATGAGAATGGTTCTGATCAGATTGTCAATCACTGTTTTCACCATTTTGCAATTGCTGTCTTGTCTTGCAACCATTTCTTGATCAGAGAGAGAGAGAGAGAGAAAGAGTAGAAACTGGAAAGTGGCAGTTCGATTCAGGCAAGCACCAGATGCGTGTGGTGATGGGGAGAGGGGCTACCGGCTGGTTCAGGTGCAAACAAGAGCTTTGTTTTCATCCGTGTTTCAGTGTCCACCTGGAGATTGAGGATGCGTGTTTTTTTCTTTGAGAAACAAAAAGACAAAAACATTACTTTTCTTGGAAATCTCACACTTGTTTTCTCTGTCTCTCTTTATCTTGTTTTTTTTTTTCAGCGAGGTTTGGCATATCTGTTGAATTCAAAGCACATTTTCAACACTAACTATTTGTCCCTGGGTCTCAACTATAACTCAATGTGCCTGGTAAGTCCTACTTGCCTTTTCTACCTGGTAAGATTAGCTTCAACTTGAATGAAGTTAAGCAGATTCACGTGCTATTGGTTGATTAACACACCACATCAAGGGGGTCAGATGCAAAAACAGCCCTTTCTGCACCTGCTAGAGAGTTGATCTCGAATATTTGTTGCTTTTTTCTCTTTCCATGTTACTGAAGATTGTGCAAAACTGGCACCCAACCATTGTTCATTTCTCTTCGAAAGGTCATCTAAAGAACTTGACATTTTCTGGTTGTTGTTTTTGTTCATGTTTGGCTTGGTTGGTTGTATCATTTTATTCATATTTAGGTGTGGCCCAGTGGTGTCTGGGTGTTTCTTACCGCGGGGAGTTCAAGTCGGCATTAAATTGCGCCCTGGTGTAAATTTGACCCTCGGCCTCACATTTTTCCGAGGCTGTGAGGCAGGGGACCACATTTACGCCTCGGCGCAAATTGAACCTCGACTTGAACTCCCCACGGTTAGTGTTTTGCAGATGATGAGATTTCAGTTTTGTGGTGAAAGGCAGCATGTTGAAACAACATGTTGATTACTGATGGACATGATAAGTTAGTGATAGTGTATTTTAACAAGAAAAAAATCTGCACTTTGTCATGGTCTTCTTGTGTTTCTCTTTGGGAAGGCAATTACTGCTAGTTGGAGCAGTTGAAATGCTAATGATGTTTTCTGAATACCTTGCCAAACACCAACCAGACTGACTTCCTTTTTTCAAATTCCCATTAAAATGGTCTTGCTTGATTGAGATGATAATCATGCCAGTGGTTTTCGTTTTTGTCATTCTGCCCTCCCAGCCCCATCACCAGCTTTCTCATGATGCTGTCACAAAGCTATCCCAGATGTCGACCTGTAAATGAATTTCCGCCGTATCTTTTTTGTTTATTTTTGCAACAGTGTGGACCTGCTTCAGTGTTTGGCAGTTTTATTTGACGGGCTTTTGTGGAGGATCCTATAATTCATTTACCCAGGGGAGAAATAGTCCGGAATAGTGCTAATCCGAAGTTGCAAGTATAATTTTCTCTATTCAATGATACCTCCAACCTCACTCTTCCGGAACACTTCTCCCGGCGGGGTTGGTCACAATGAACTGTGAATGTGAATGATGATGATTGCTCACCATAACGATGGTTGCTCTCCTCTTCTTATTTTTCAAATAGGAAATTTTATTTTTCAAAATGTTTCCAATGTATCTCTCCTCTCTTCCACCCCCATCTCCAGGATGACCTCTGTACCAGGAGAAGCTTGGTGTTGACTCAGACAATAACGTTGGTGTACAGGGTGGTCTATTATTCTGGTCAGATGATGAACTGGTCACTGAAAACAATATCTGAGTACAATTTGAACACATTCTGCCCACTCTCAACAACAAGCACCATTCTGGTTGATGTTTCACACAACAAGGTAATTGAATCTCCTTTTTCATCATGCATCTGTCAACCATTGTTCTCTTTCTACCCCACCCCCTTTCCCCTTTCTTAAATGATAATTTACCTGATAACGTTTCACCTTCATTTTTGTTACTTACCATCCTCATCACTTTTACAGGGAGGTCTCCTTCGGCTGCCAAAGGTTGCCCTGATCTCCCTCGAACATTGTTTGTATAGATTTTATCTGTTTACTGTCAATAAAGGATTTGTTCAATTCAATTCAACCATCTGGTGGTGGTGTGGGGTGAGGAGGTGGTTGAAATGCTGGTGCTTGAAATTGTGGTGGTTGATATCTGGTTGATTATTCTTTCTTTTCCCGCTGAAGATTTCTGGCAGTTAGGGATAGAACAATGTGAGCATTTTAGGCAAGCAACAATTCTGATTTTGAAGCATCGACGGCATCTCGATGACAGTTGGGTTTCCAAAATCCCCAACCCTGGGCACTTGGAACACCCACCCAACACAGCAACAGTCGAATGTCAATAATATCAATGCACTACGTCTGTCAAGCGTGACCCACTCTTGCTTTCGGAGTCCAGCTTTTTCTGGAGGGGATGGGGTGGGGTGGTGCTGCACACATGAATTGACGCTGAGAGAAGTTGAATTCGGGTCTTGCGAGCCGAGATCGTCTGTTCGGTGTTCACATTGGGTTCAGTCTGCTTAAAATGTTTTGGAAGATGTTCTGGGATTTTTTAGTATCAGCACACTTTACTATTTTGCTGTAGATTTGCTGTCATTGGGCATGGCATGGAAGGAAGATTCCGAAGGCAATTTCTAGTTAAAAACCCAGAATATTCATGTCTGCCTCACACATTTTTTAATTTCTCGATTATTCTATTTCACCACGCATGTAATGGGAATGGGCTAACAGCAAGATTGTTCATGATGCCATGTTTTGTTTTTGAACTTCTTATTCAGACGGATAATTTGTTTGAATTGAATCCTCTTCCTCTGCCACTTCGAAATGCCGATGATAAAGGCAATCACTTCAAGCAGGCATCATCTACCAGTATCAGTAACAGTAGCAATGGCAGGCCGGATGCCAATATGACAACTGGTTTCATCCGTTACGATTTGAAGAGGGAACTGCAAGGCTTGGTAGACCATGCTGATGGTGATGTAAACGTAAACGTAAAGGGTCGTAGTCATTTCAACATTGTTGCAAGATATTCCAGCAAGACAAGGTTCACAAATGTTGTCCTGTCCAAGCTGTATTTGAAGAAGTATCTGACAGGTTAGTTTTATTTCTCTTGCCATGCTTTTGTTTTTGGTCACTTTTTTGTTTCACTACAATGTGAGGAAGAATCAGCCTGCACAACCAGTCTTTCTTTCCCCTTATTAAATTCGTGCCCTGTGTTGATGGTGGACAGGGGGGGGGGTTCCAGTCATTAGTTCAGTTTGCTGTGTCCGATGACCTTGCATGAGAGTTTCCTGCTTCTGTGTGCTGTGGTTTGGCAACTTCTTTGATGATTTGGTCTCATTTTTATTGGAGTCTCATTTTCATACTACAGCAGTACAACTCATTTTTCAACCATTTCGCCATTGAGTCATCCATGAGTCCTTTGCTCATGATTCCAGAAGCTCTTTGTAAGCCAGCTGCTTAAACCCAAGATTTAAAGACTTTTTCGAAAAATAAACAAAATGGCGGCTGATCAAATTCTCCAAAGACCACATTTTTGTTTCTGTCTGTCCCTCTCAACCTTCATTAGTTGCCACATGAGAGGGGGCCGATGGCGGTGGCAAGACAAAACTGCACTCTCTGGGATCGGATCAACCAAAAATATAAGCAGAACCAAAAACTCTCTGCAGGGAAACATAAATAAAGAAAAACACTTTTTCGAGTTGACTGCATGGCACTTTTTCGCATTTTGCCCCGGAAATGAACATTTCAAAATACAAGTCACTCTTTTCATTATTGATTTACTTATTTTGTTTTCCATTTTCTTTCCGAACAAAAAAAAATCGATCGGTCAGGGTATGGCCAGTTGAAAAGTGGTATCAAAACCATCCTCTACAACAAGCACAAGGATCAAGCGTTCAATGTCACCTACACTGATATTGTTCCCTGGTTCATTCATCCTTTTTTCAGCAGTCTGACTATCATTTCAGTGAACGAAACGGGGAAAATGAGATCCACAATCAGACCAAGTAAGAATGGCACAATGCTTTTGTTGGTTGCTTTTTTCTCTATTGCTTTTGTTTTAACTTTTTTGTTGGAGAGCATTTCTGTGCTAGGTTCTGTGGCCTGGATATCTGTGAGCATTTGTCAGCCGGAGTAAGCTCCTGCAACCTTTGGATCTATTACACGCAGGGCCGGTTTCAGCAAAATGTTTGGTGTAGGCGAGAAATTGTTTTTACGCCCCTGGTTTTTTGGCGCTCCTCAAATCTTTGCTGCAGTCACGGGGACAGAGGCCCTCGAGAGGTGGGTTACCTGATTAGTTTGTCATCAGTGCTCCATGAGGGATCTGATGACAAAGTCCTTGTCAGGGGTCTGGGGGGATGGAGTCCTGCAGAGGTGTAAGAGCTTTTGCGATTTCAGCGCATACATTTTGGATCCGACATTGGACAATTTTATGTACAATTTTGGCCTTGATTGTCATCACATGGTTACACTTTCCCTATTTTCGGGTTCCATTTTTGCCAGCAAAATAGAAATTTGGCCAAATTCTACCATCATCAGCCGGAATTGGGTGGTTCGAAGCTTTAGTTCTGCATTTTTGAAGCAACCCGTCAGTAAATGCATATGTGCAAAAAAAAAAAAATGTGCAGCCATATGGTCGAAATAAAAAGGCACTTGCAGGTTAGGGAATTCTGTGAAAAATATTAAGCGATTGAGGCATTCATTTTCAAACTACTATTTTAAGGAACGATCTGTTTTTGAAGCTTGGCTACTTCTAATCCAGGAAAAAAGGAATACGAACCTAGCTGCAAACCATGACTGAAATTCCACAACATGGAATGGCGCAAATTTGAGCACGAAATGACTGAACCATGGCGGGCAGATGATAAGAAATGAAAATGGTCATGCAGTTGCTTCATTATGTCACACCGTTTTTCATTCTTGTCTGTCCGCTTTCAGCAGAGATTGTCCACAACTCAATTCGGCAGGCTGCACTTATTGTCACCATGTCATCAGGTACAGACAAGAGAACATATAACAACTCAAGTTTTTTTTTGCAGTTTGAAGATACCTGCTGCTCCACTTCCAGATTGTGAACAAAGAAAAATGATCACGGCCCAACTGCATTGTAATTTTCAAAATCATTTTAACCATGTGACAAAATACTGCGATGACGTGAAATAAGCAAGAAATTTAAGCCATGCATCATTATGGACGCGGAGGCTGTTCATATTGGTACTGATTTGGGGGAGACGCCGACGCCCCTCAGAAAAATCACCTGGACGATGCCTCCTGCGCTCCTTCAATTCCGGCACTTGGAAACTAGCCACATGATATCTGCAGAATGAGCAATAACTGGAAAAATAAAATGATAACATTGCCCCCAGAAGTGTTCTCCACCGCTCATGATGGATTGGAGGCAGAAAATATTTTTGCGATGTGTCAGTCTTTATTTTCACCATTCTGACTTTCATTTTGGCGCCCCATTGACTTGCGCTGTGTAGGCGGCCGCCTACGCCTGAAACCGGCCCTGGTTACACGTACGATAGGGGTGGGGGTGTACCTCGTAACTGTTGCAGATGGGGAAGATGGAGAAGTAAATTTCTCCAGATGCTTTGGTATTTCCATGCTTTCTTTTGGACAATGCCACCTCTGCTGGGTGGTGAGTGGGGCGGTGTGACGACTCTTGTGGGTGGGTACGAACTTACTTCTTTTCTCTCATTTTCGTGTCAGACAGAGACACAGTTTGTGCGAGTAGAACTGGAAAAGGCCCATCATAGATCTTCCTTCCTGTTGTGCTGACTCACTCTGTTAACTGATTCGGAAAAATGAGACAGTGCAAGCAAAGCAATCCCCCTTGAGCCATGGTCTCTTTTTCCAACATTTGGGGATACATTTGTAAATATGGTCGGATTCTTGAGACATGGCTTGGCTGAGACTTGGTTTGAGTCATTGTTTTTTTGACATACATGGCATCCAGTGCCATGTATGTCATCTCAGCAATCAACAAAACAACAATGACTCAAACAGAGCCTCAGTCAAGTCGGACCAGGCAAAAAAGCAACAATGGGTCATCCGGGACTGGTCGCATTTGTTGGCTGATGTGTGGTTTTTGAGTCCGGCTTTTGTTCTTTACCACATGACGGGCATTTTCCCATGGAGTGAATCATCACCCTTCCATCGTCAGAAAACTAGCTTCCAAGTTTGTTGCCACATTTTTTTTTTCTTGAACCTGCCTGCGTTTCTTTTTATTTCTGAGGAATTTCACAGAATCTCTTGTTTTGTTCTGTTGGTTCTGAGCTTGGAATCTAATCTTGAAGCAAATCAGTCTGATGGTTTATTATCAGCCAACTACAGCTGGCTATTCTGCCCACCTTGTTTTGTAACTTAATCTGCGTCCTCTCATTTTCTTTTTCCCTTTTTCTCTTTCCAGCGAATGAGCATTACAAGCTTGGAGCAGACAGAAAGAGTTCCAGCTTGCTTGAGCTCCAATTTGAAATGGCAGCCAATTCTGTTGTGGAGATCAGCTATGATTTCAACTATTGCTTTCTTAAATGGATTGAATATCCTCCTGATGCCAATCATGGCTTCTACATTGAATCATCGTTCGTAACAGCCCGACCCATACCACCACCTGCTGCATCCCCCACAGAAGATAGCTGTGACAATGGGTAAGGGAAATAAAATGAGCTATAGACAAAATGAATGTTACCAGGCTCTCTACAGACTCATTTTGTGAGACAATGCCTGACTTAACCAATGGAAGAGAAATCAGCTGTAATTTTCTGTATTTCCACCAGCATTTGGTTCACAACTGGGTAAATAAATCTGCTAGTGATTGGTGCCAAATGGGGTGGGGGGAGGTGACACTGCAAAAAGACATGACCAGCTGAGCCAAACACAAGGTGCAATTATCTACATTTGGACCGAAAATTTGAGAATGAGTCTAGTTTAGCGCTTGGGTCATTCGTCACCAATGCCATCATGTCAGCACTTTCTTCGGATGAGTGAGATATAGGTGACTGGGATGTCTAGAGGGGGTACTTCTGCAAGGTGGATCACAATTGGGGGGGGGGGGGTGTTCCTTTTGATCACACAATCCGAGTTAATCGCTGACAATTTGGGCTCCGATACCCCTTCCCCAGATATGTATTGTTATCTTGGCAAAGACGTGTGCATTACTGGGGTTCCATGATGTTATCGAGCTCACCCCATTCCACCCCTCAAGGCACTCATTTTGGGTGCTTTGGGAGCTAATAATTATCTGAGGAACGTAAGGTCGGAGCACAAATTGTAACTGATTAACACGGATTCATTTGGGCATCAGCAACCTCCCTGTCAATTGTTCCCCATCTTTGAGAACCCTTGTCTAACGCAAATTTTGAACGTATTTTTAAGACCAGCTGAATTAAAACCTGTCTGTTCAGCCAAAACTTCATTGCTGGTGCTTCACAAAATGTTCAACCAGAAAAAGAACAAAAATCACTGATCCCCGGAGTGCTAGTGTCATTTGATTTTGAAAAATGATAGATCAAAAAATGTAATTTTTTCTAACAATCTTTGGAGGAGAAAGGAGACTTGGTGAAAGGTCTGTTTGTAAATATGGTCAATCGATGTAAATTTGTTATTTTTCTGATATTTTCCCCTTTTGACCCTTCTCACTGGGTCTGTCTCCAATTGGCATAGTGGGATGTGACATTTTGAATGCATTGCTCCTCCATTGTGCTGAAGAAACCCAATTAGTTCGTCTATGGAGTGCCAGGATGTCTTCCAAATGTCACATTCCACAATTGGAGACTATTCGTAGTGAAGAAGTGTCTTCATTCTTTAACGCAGTGTCCCCTTTTGCGTTGACCACGTTGCACTCTCTGGTCACTTGTCAGTCAGTGGACTTCAGGAAACTTGAGCGGTGCAAAGCGAATTTTGGATTTATTGCAACATTGTTTTCTGTTCACACTCTCTCTCCGTTTTTTTGTTGACACACTGCGTCTGAAACTCTTTTGGAGTCGCATTTTCACTTTTTTGCTTTGATTTCTTTTTGTTGTTCCCAGCAGGAGTAGGAGTAGCATCGGTTCCCTGGAGATGTGCAACGAGAGTGGTGGTGGTGATGATGTGATTTTGTTGTTGCACAGTGAGCTGTTGTTGGTCAACATTCCTGTTCCTGATTTTAGCATGCCATACAATGTCATCTGCTTGACCTGTACGATCATTGCACTGGCATTCGGTCCCATTCACAACATTACAACCAAACGGTAAGAGACAGAGTGGGATAACCACTGCCTCCACTTGTGGTTGGACTGGCAATCGCAAATCTGTAAATGAAAGATTTCTCAACTGCCTAGTGCCTGCCTGACGTGCAATTCTTTATCATCCTTTCAATCCGAGAGAATGTTCAAAGGTGTGCTGTGAGAGCCATTTTTGGCAATTTTGAAGAAAAAGCAGGCAATTGCGATAATTTTGCATGAATTAAATGTCCAAACTCTTGTGGCTGATGACTAAACAAAACTAATAGGTTCGCCGAACAGTAACTTTTTAGGGGGGGGGGGGGAGGCGGCTTCCGATTTGATTTAATTAACTGCCAAAGATATTGAAAAATGATGCAGCCACTCCGGCCAGGATCAAACACACAGTTTGACTCAATGAATGGCCTCAAACATCTTTTGAAAAAGTTAACATTTGAACAAAACCAACTTCAGCAATCTGGGCTTAGCAATTATTTTTGATCCTAAAGTGTGCTAACAAGTGAATGACCCATCCATCACCGACAGAATGTTTAAAGTAGCGATTGTTTATAAAATTCTCAATCACACCTTAACCGACTGAAAACAGCAGTTTTCTGATTTTTCCTGCTCTCAGCTGTGAAAGATGGTCCTGACACCAAATTATCAAGGGTCCAAGAAGTGTTCCGAGACTGGATGTAATTCCAGTTGTTTCACAAGCTCGAAAATGCTGAGATTGTCAAACAAATACCCGAGAGTGCTCACCATAAGACTCTGCCAGTCAAAAAATGAATGCATGTTGAGAATGGACAAGTGAATAATAATTGGTCAACTGGCATTCGCTTGGTTCATTAAGTAGTTTCTGTTTTGTTTTAATATCTTTTCCCTCCTCTGTAGACTTGTGTTGAAGGATTCAACACAGAATAAAGGTCAGGGCGTGTCGGGTCTGATTGGAAAGCTGGTTAACAAGCTAAAGATGAAGAAGAGAGAGCCAGTGAGGACAGAAGAAGAGGGGAAAGGAGAAGACGATACAGCAGGTGGAGGAGGGAGAGATCAAGAAGAGATGAGGGGAAATAGAAGAGAACCGGATGGGGAGGAAGGTGGTCAGAGCAGCAAAGGCAGAAGTGGAAGCAGATCGGGAGGAGGAGGGAATGACGAGGTGGAGGGAGCATCACATCCAGTCAGGAGGGGAGAGGAGCTGCAGCAGCAGCAGCCAAAGGGAGAAGAGGGAGGAGGGGAAAGCAAGGCCAAAGCAAGAAAAAGAAAGCAATTGCGGAAGGACGACTGATTCTCCTCAGCTCTTCTTCCTTTCCTTTTTTTTCTATTTGGCTTTTTTTTTATCCTGTAGTCTTTTTTAATTAAGTTGAAATAAACTGCCAACAAAGTAACCAATTGTATGCTGTACTTTCTTCTTCTTGAAAGTGATGAATTGCAGATGAATGATGTTTCAATCTCACCAGTACGTTCTCTCACTTGGCAGCATTATTTTGGATTTTCAAAATAATTGCAGAAAAAATGGTCATTGCAATATGCACAATAGATGCAGACCGTTATTCAAAAAGTCGGAACAGCAAAATGTGTTTTCTCCCAGATTTTGTCAAAGACTGGTCAAACTGGTCCTAAAAGCCCACCTTCAGTGCTTTCCCTTCACTTTGGTAACCATGGTGATATTTCGCTGCAACATAAGTGACACCGCCTGCATGAGCATCAAGGTCAAAGGTGTGCCATCTGCTTTGCATTGGGTTGAGGGTGGGCTGTAGGGTGCAACCTGTCAGCAGGCTGACTTGACTAAAACAAGACAACCATCTATTCTACTAGCTGATTCACAGCAACTCCCTACCACCGATGATAAAACAAAGGATCGGTACCTTTTTGGGTCAGGTTTATTCTCGCATAATATTTTTGAGTGAGCACCCTGAAATTACAAAACCAACCATTTAAGAATTCAGGTTATGACGAAACAATCGGAATGGGATGTTTTCCTGAGGAGTCGTGCAGGAAAACGCTTTTCCAGAGCGGAGGGTCACATACAGGACATTTTAAAAGTCTCTGAAAAGAAGCGCATGAATGAGTTTTTCACCATTAGAGTAACGCGGGATTGCATTTCTTCAGGGGGGGGGGGTGAATGATCGCAAGTCCAATAGTCTGTTTGTCACCCGATTTTGCTCCTCACATTATAAACAAAAGTCTTTTATCACTCGCAAATTGAGCACTCTTGCTCCAGGGGTTGGTCCACCCACATTGCCCATGGGAAGGTGCCATTTGTACCACCTGTGTTGTGTGTTGCCCTGTGCTCAGAGTGAATGCATCATAAATTTTTTACCTTTCCCCCGAGATACCTGTTTGAAATAGCGTGAGAATGGAAGAAAGAAAATCAGAGCTTGTCAAAAGCTTCCTTGCACTTTTCTTCATACAGGGTAACCCAAAAATCTTTGGCCAGAAGAAAAATGAAAATTCGCTGTTTTATGATATTTTGTGATCAGAAACTTTTTCTAGATCTAACCACATCTCTCAACACGTTATTCGGAACACCATTATTCAGAACACACGTTATTTGGACATTTTGGGATGCTCAAAGTCTTTGGCCATTGCAAAAATTTAAATTTGCTGTTTTTTGTCATATTTTGCGAATTGTGACATTTTCGAGCTTCCACCACAGATGTCACCACTTTATTCAGGACTAAAGTTTCCGATTAAAGTCTTGACATCCGTGGTTAGAGCTAGAAAAACTTTCAGATCACAAAATACGATAAAAATAGCAAATTTCCTTTTTTTCCTATGGCCAAAGACTTTTGGGCTACCCTGTATTGGTTGCCAAATTTCACTGTTCCAGCTTGCAGATTGTCGATTGACAGAGATACACGGTTCGGATGGCACAAAACTTGAATCGGACATAAATTGACCTAGGTTGGATGTTTCTATGACTTTCCAGGAGAGAAATTTCATCGGTTGTAGTTTCGCATATTCTTTAAAACAACTTTAGAACCAGAGGCAGAAGAGGTGATACAATGTTTTCGCAGCTGGTAAGAATCTTCTCAATCAAACAAGAATATGAGAGGCTGAAAATCTAAAAATGGTAAAAAAAGGATCTTCCAGAGAAAAAGACGAAGACCCCTTTAATTGATTCAAATGCTCCTGGCATAAACATGCAATCTGAGTTTGAAATAGTTATCTGAAATAAAGGTGCGAAAAACTTGCGATTAGCAGAGGTTGTCAAATGCACTTGTGGGAGATCTTGTTAAGATTGATTTCTTGGTTGTTTTTTTTAAAGAACCTCAAAAACTGCAGAGACCAATGAAATCGGCCAATGATTTTTTCCGGATCAAAAATCAGAAGAAAGAGTTTTTCTTCCCGTCCAAACACCACAGTTCGTCTACGAAATAGTCTGGAATGCATCTTAGAAAGAATGGAACACTTGCCAGGAAGAGTGAAAATGGGTTGTTTCCGGTTTTCTTGCTAAGTGACGAAGGTACACGTGCTGAGTGACTAAGGTACACGTTTCCATCTCTATCCACACAATGGATGGGTAGAGTCTTTTGGTTTGATGTTCAATTGATTCAATCAGTGGTTCAATCCACAGAAGAAATGTCGAATTATCATCAGAAGTGGAGCTGTTACGTGTATGGCCGCTATTTTCCTTATTCTTTTAGCCATTCTGAGTTGCACAGATCTGATCACGTCAGATCAGCGGCTTTTTCTTTTGGCTCTAAGAAGGTTCTCTTCAGATAGAGTTCACTATATTTCCCTTTTTCCTTCACTGAAACTCACTCACCTGGTGTAAAACTTCCTGTTCTGAGGTTGATGGCTTGTGAACAAACTCTGAAGCATGACCCATTCCCTCCCATGGATTCAAAGGTCGCATTGCCAATCCTTTGCGAAAGGACAAAGCAGTGTTCAGAAACATGTTTTCACTTGGTGGCTTTGTTTGATTCGGAACAGGGGTGCGGGGCCTTTGTTGTGGCCCGAGGGCAGATTATCTCACTTTTATGCGTTGACGACACACGACAGGATGACGAAAGCATCCGAATGCCAGAACTGAGACTTGGTGTCTGCAAGAATTCTTGTGCAGAAGTCTCGGTTCTGCTCTTTGGGATGCTTTCGTTTCGTCCACCCACGGCATGCTGCTTCACGAATGACCGTGCATTGGAATCTAGAGCGCTTCAGTGCGCCACTCAGCATAAAAGTGCATTCTTATCAAGCAATAACAGCGTATTAATTCATTTTTTCGCAATATTACTGGCATCTTGGCCACCCATCTTTTCGTGAAAGCACGGAATCTTGACAGAATGAACAACTGTTCGCAAGTGCATCATTTCGGGGTACAACTGCCCCCTGATGGGAAATGCCTCCCAATGATTCGTTTGCCTTCGTGGCATGTGCTGCTGACTTATCCTTGTGGGAAATTTGGCCTCTAGAACACGAATTTTGCACCCTAAATTCAAATTTGTTCCAACTTCACAGGGGATCTGCCTTTCTCGGGCCTCTGCCCCTTGGAACCCCAGAGGTGAGAGGGGCTCCAACCCATATCCCCTGACTGGGTATGTGCCCAGTTGCTTTCCCTGAAAAATGTCCCCTGCGAAATTCTGTAATGACAGTGACGCCCCCGATTGTTGGTCCCTTTTTTTCGAATACTTGGTCCCTTTCCTGAAAGGGAGCTTCGGCCCTTTTTATTTTCAATTGAAACTCCTCTGGAAACACGCAAACTCTGGAAATTGAACAGTATGAGTCGATAAAAGTGTTTCTCTGCCGACATCAGTTTTTGGTTTTCAGATATTTCAGAAACAGCCGCCAGCCTTCACAAGTGGACAACTGAAAAAAAAGTTTGGGTTGATGAGGCTGTGATATGGAGAGGGAGATGATAATGAGACTCCTGGAGAACACACAGCACACAACTTTTAATCTTCTTAAAACACCAAAAATGTAGAGAAGTAAAAATAAGAATAGACATCAAACAAAGTAAAGCAAAGTAGTTATTCGTAATCGTAACAACTAAAACACGACAGGTGATTTTTACAAAATTGATCTTACCTAAATTACACAGGCCCCACAGCTGATAAGGATACATCGAATTTATTAAAAGTCAGGAGAATCAAACCAACAGGAATTGTCCAGTTTTGATCAATCCTACCAAATCAAATCATACTTACCTTCCCCAAGACAGATCAATCAGCCAAAACCAAAACACAAAAATTCACCATGGCATTGGCAGGCATTTCAGCAGGGGTGTGGGAAGTGCTTGTCGAAACTGATAGAGAGCATTAACCAAATCGGTTGTGGTCGAGATATGGAGAGGGGGAGAGAGAGAGGGAAGAGAGGAGATGCAATTGATGCTTACTAGAAAAATTACAACAAAAATGCACACATTTTTTCGAAAGATCTCAGGATTCTTGTGTTGTCTTTGGATTCAAATCTGGGCTGAGTGAGTGAGTGTATGATGTCTGCAACAAAGAGCATTGTTCTGTGGAATTTTTGTGAAAAAGGTCCACTTTTTGAAAGCTTTATTGGACGTGTTTTGTTGCAAATGGAACATTCGATCAAAAGTCAAAAAACTTTACCGGTGTGAAGAATGGCCACAGTAATTGAGAGTAATTTGAGTTAAACCTTTCGCAAGGTGCAAAAAGCACTTCATGATGTTTTGAGTGAAAAGTTTGGAAGCAATCGGAAAAAGAAGCAGAATTTTCATACCTTGGCTGCCCACATTTCCTGACACATTTTTTTGGCACCAGGGCTCAGATAGGTCTTTTTCTCAATGGAGAGTTTTCAGATCCCAAACAAAATTATTGAAAACGAATGTTTGATTTCCCACTGCGGATGTGGGACACATCACGCCTTGAAAGATTAAACACATTTGAATCGATTTTTGGAAAAAGGGCACAATTCCATTTTTTGGCAGTCTCGAGGTCATGCAGTCATGTTGCAATTTGCATCGGCATTGTTTGGTGCATTCCATTCATCTTTCTGTGACAAAAGAGCCAAGAGGTGGACAATGCGGTTGATACATACGAGCATGTATAGGCATCATCATTCCATGGAAAATGGCAAAGTTTTTCCTGTCATCCCACAGCCACACGATATGAATGGAATTGTGCCCTTTTTCCAAAAATCGATTCATTTATTTATGATAAAACAAATTGTGAATTTCAGGTGCTGGGGAACAAACAAACAATCGGAATGTAATGTTTCTTGATCATCCACATGTTCAGCGTCCTTCCAACCAACCATCTCCCCTTTGCATGATGAAACCAAATTTAACAATGAACAGTGGTTACACAGATTCCGCATCTTGCTTTTTGAGCAGGTGCGATCATGGGGTGGGCAATCTGAACTTGAATTTGTGCTCTCTTCGGACCTGTAAGGTCAGGTCAGGCCAATCCATGGCATGCCTTCCAACAGTCAATGGAGCCAAACTGGGTGAATTCTCACCATTGCGGATTTGGATTTCATGACGTCCTGCGCACTGTAAATAGTTATCTGGTTTAAGGTAATTGCAGGATCGATGGAATTTTACTGACAACTTTTCGACCCTTGGGCTGGGGTCTTAAATCATCTACATCGATCCCTAAAACCAGATAACTATTTACAGTATTTGTGAAATGGATTGTGGTGCCAGACACAATTTAATTTCATAATGTCCTGGTATTAATTAGGTGAACAGTTTCCTACAGTGATGTCCACATAAACAAAGGCAAATATCGGAACAACCATTGCTCCAACGTAATCTTAAAGCTCCAGTACTTTCACTCAGCTTAATTTTCTGCTAAAACCCTGACTGAAATGGATAGAATACTTGTCAGAACATGAAAGTTGCAGTGCTTTAGCACAAATATCATCAACTACAAAATAAACGGAATCTTTGCAGCAAGAAGAGCAGAAAAGAAGAAAGAACTAGGCAAAACCAATGAATTAGGTATTAGCTAAGAATAATCTAGGTAATTAATTTAATTGAAGTGACCAAACAATCAAACAAGCACCAACTACAAAACCCTCTACCTCCCTTCCTCGCCTGTAACACACACCAGATCACACGCACAAAACACAGTGCAATTCAATTATTGTAGAATGAAGCAAACCAAAAAAAAAAAAAAAAAAATGTCCGTATTATTTTTAGGTTACTCGATTAAGTTGTTGTACGAGTAGGTAGAAACACAGAATTGTCATCGGTTGCGTTTGTTAGTTACTCTCTTTCTCCCTTTTACTGGTTTCTGCTGTTCTTCTTCTTACGCTGTTCCTGAGAGAGAGAGAGAGAGAGAGAAAAAGAAGAAAAAAATGGTGAGAATACAATAGAAGCCTGTACAGCCACAGAAATAATACCGACTCCCATGATCCAATGTAGATATTTGTTATCAGGGAGTCATTATTCTTTCTGTGTCTGTACACACCAGAAAACAATGCATGGACGTCCCTCGTGAGAAGATGTGAGTCATGTGGAAGCCAGAACCACCCGAAAATTTGGTTTGAAAATGGAGCACATTTTAAAACTTTTCCAGTCAGTTGAGTGAGGATGAGGTGAGCTCCCCCTATCCAGTTGTGCCTGGCTACCCCTCCTGCCGGTTTTGCATATTCCTATGAAAAAGTTCATTCCTCTTCAAGCGTGTTGAAAAAGGGAGGGACGAATCCCTTAACCCTTACTTGACCATGCTCTTTTTGCACCGTGCAGCACCATGGGGTGGTCCATTGGACCACCCCCACTTCTAAGCTAATAAGCATGTTATGGAGTCAATTAATATTTTTTTTTAATTGATCAATTTTGAGGTCAGACCCAAATTTTGGTTGAGATAGCACCGATTCTTCCCATATTTTTTGGATGCGATAGGTCAAAAAACGTGATTTTGCCTTGTTTTTACAGTGTCATCTTTGTGACCTTAAATTTTTAATTCAGTTAGACATTTCAACAGTGTGATAATTTCAAACTTTCAACTTCGATGTGAGATTTGATTTTATGTGGGAACAATGATGAATGCAGTCCGTGTTTTTTTTTTAATTGCTCTGAACTGGTGAATGGTTGGTGCTTTATGCGCATAAGAAATACTGACTTTTTACAAAACATCACAAAACACTGGTTCTTATTCCAAATTCCAAAATATCACCCACACTCTTCAAAACAGTGCCAATGAACAGCATGGCATTGCCCAAAGCTGCATTTTTGTTTGTCCTTCAGAAAAAAAAAATTAAAAAAAAAAGTCGAAACTAGACCGTGAGGTGGTCCATTGGACCACCCACTCAGAAAGCATCATTAGAGATCCAATTAGGCTAATCAGTCAAAAAATAGATCTTCTCCAGTCATAGATTGAAAATCGGATAGAAGAAATGACAACACACAGTGATTGGCTTTGATGCAGATGGCTGAGACGTAGGTCGCCATTGTTCGGCCATTTTGAGAGCTATTCCACAATACTAATCTACCTAGTCGGTCACTTTCGCCTTAGATTCATAAATTTGCTCAAAACTTGAGAAAAGAACAAAAACCAAAGTGGTTTTACTTGTTTATCACTGAGAAAATTCAAGTTGTCTGAGGGATCACCCCAGATTGTGGGAATACCATGAGGTGGTCCAATGGACCACACCAAGAAATTTCCAGAAAAGTTAGTGGAATTGGCAACGGTTGGCAAAACAACATCCATGATACAGAGATCTCTCATTTTGGAATACACAATTGCATCTCTTCCAACTATTAAGCTTGTGGTCCAATGGACCACTTCATGGTATGGAAAAAAATTTAAAACCATGAGGTGGTCCATTGGACCACTTTGCCAATAACTCAAAAAATCCTGGGGGAAATGTTTTGGCCCTTTCAACCCTGAACCCCCCACCCTGCCTGAGGAATACATGGAAGGGCGGGGCTGTTACAATCCTGCAAAAAAAAACTGTGGCCATTTTTCGACTTGGGTGGTCCATTGGACCACCCCATAGTCAAGTAAGGGTTAAACGTTTAACTCCAAGCAGCTGGCATCAGTCGCAGAGCCTGGTGGGGATTGAGATGGATGTGGGTGAGGAGGAGGAAGGGAAAACGGCAAGGGAGAATATGAGTTGTTTTTACTGCGGCATGCAAATAGCCTTTCTTCACTGGGGAAAAAGGTAAACAAATGGCTGCCCTGCCTTGCTTGACCAATATTCAGGGCTGTCACGGCATCCAGGCATCGAAAAGTTGAAAAGTGAATTTTTGTCATGAAAGGAATGACCAATCATAATGTAGGTGAACCCTGAGGTTCACTCTTCTAACATTGTCACAATTTGTGGGAACCTGACTGGGGTTGTGTTGAATGACCTCCACCTCTCCTTCAGTCATTTATCTGGTCCACAAAATCAATTTGTTCTATTTGACATTTTCTTTTGTCTTGACATATTTTATGATATCTTGAAACATTTGGCAACATTTTACCGGTGTGTTCCCGGTATCTAGCCGAATCAAACTTGTTCAGTCACAAAATGTTCAGCTCTCAGTCCCCATTGAGGGGAAGTGAAAAAAGGTGCAATTTTGGTGCACAGGGGTTTCACCCCGCGTAATGTTTCCAACCGCTTGAAACAGTACTTTGATGGCCAAAATACCACTTTTGAACATCTGTTTGCATTTATTTTTAAATGTTAAATAAAAGATTTTTCTCAATTGCAGCCTGGAGGGCACAGTTTTGGTCCAGACACGACTTGAAATTTGGCACCTATTGGGAGGTTTTCACCACAAAAAGACCACGTACCACTCAGAACTAGGTACCTATCAAGAAAGAGACCAAAACAAGACTCAGAAGTTATTTGGAACTAACAAATCCTTAAATGTGATTTCCTGAAAACTACATTTATCAGTGTTTCATGCAGCCTGGGATGGTCAATTTGGGTTGGATTAATCTGAAAAATGCTACATAGGATAGGGGTTTTATACACCATGGAGCACTCTGAACCACTCAAAATAACCCAAAACTGTATTGATAGCCCCCCTTTTTGCAATGTGAAACACGTTTTTTGTCTTTTTCCTATCGCATAAGTAACTGCCGGACGGGATTAGGTGAATTCGTCAAAAAGTTCCCGGAAAATCAAAGTTGTTATTTCTCCACATAGATATCCATTATACAGTGTCCCGAAACCATTTCGCCAAAATTCGTGAAGATGTTCCCGATGGCAAAACAATCTAAATTAATCAGAAAAAAGTTTTGCCCCCATTTCCATGATAAAAACCCAAAGTCCCCACCAAAATGGGCCCTTTTGGGGTATTCATGGGTGAGGTAAGATTTCATCGTAGAACCATCAAATTTTCAGCACAGCTTCTCGGATCAAGTAAAACATGAAATGTTCAGTAACAAATACGCTCCGACCCCCCACTTCCGCGCAATGCCCCCCTCAAAAATCCAAAAAGGCCAATTTGTTGTGGTCTTGTTTCAACTGAGATGTCAAGAGAGTGGGTCGTCACACGAAAGCCATTGTTCAAGGACAGATTCCCAAACGTAACCTGTACAAAAAATGTTCAGTGAAAAAAAGTGCTCTGACCTCCCATTTCCTCGCAATAGCCACCCAAAAACTGGCAAAAAGCATCTCCTTTAATATGGTAACCATGGCAACAAAGTGGGTTCCCATGGCATCAGTCAGAAACACCTGAAAAAGAGACGCTTTTCACCGGTTTTTTGCTGTAGCCTGCATTGCAATTTGCATGCGGTAAACATGCACCCAATTCTCGTTCTTTCACACCCTGTAGCCGACTCCATTAGGTAGGTACCTAAATGTCAGGTTGCCAAAAGGTTTTCTGCAAAAAACTTCTCAACGACACCCTGAAATCACACCCAAATGAAAGTAGAACAAATTAGTGAAGATGGGTGAGCAAAAACCAAAATCTCCAAGAAAATGACAAGACAGACGTCAACTTCAGGAATGCCATTTCATCTTTCTGCAGGGTGTTGGGATGGGGGTTCAGGTTGCCTCTTGCCGCCCCTCAAAGATGTCCCTGCTGAAGAACAGAACAGTTGAAATCGACTTGCAGCCAAACCGTTCGTAAAGTTTTTGGTTTTTGGAACAGTTGGAATGGAAGTCGATTTCAACTGCGTTTTGTGATTTGCCCATTCGCGGTGCACGCGCTGAAAAACTGCTGAAGAATTTTTTTTAAAAACAGATCTGCACACATCTTACAACAAACGTACTCAATAATTATTGTCGTCAGCTAGGGTGCTTGTATTTTGCAGAAAATATGAGTTCCATCATGATTTTCCATCTTTTATTGCAATTGTGGCCATGCTACTCGGCTCCTATTTTGCAACTGCCGCCTTCTTTTTCACTCAGCTCTGGTCAAGTGTTAAGCAGAGACAAAAAAAGAGCTGCCACCCCTCAGATGTCCTTCAGTCGGCAATCGGAGGCTGCCACATGCTTTGGCAAGTTATTCCCACTTCCTTCTTAGGTAGCCCAGCGACCTAAGATAAGTTTGTTCGTGTTGTCTCGGTGTTAAAGGGTCTTCTTACCTTTTCTGTGAGCAGAACCAACAGGAAGCGAAACAGATCAAGCAGGTCAACGAAGAGGTCAAGCGAATGAGCAACATAATCCTTGTCACCCATCGATCTTTTCTCAACGATCATCTGCGTGTCGTACAGAATGAACGAACACATCACAAACACACCCAGATACATGTATGCCTGTTAGGTTTGTTGGTTTGTTTGGGGAGAAAGAGAGGAGAAGAAAAACATTTAAAAACAGTAAAAATACAGGTTTCACTGGGACTGGCATAAATGCCTTTATGATTCAAACTAAGAATGCTCCGAAGTGTGCTTGGGAGCATTCTTAGTTTAAATGAATGAATGCTAGAGAGGGAAATGAGAATTCCCCTGCAACATTGAAACAAAGCACCAATTTCGAAATGTGCCAATTCAGCAGAGAAATCAAAGTTTCTCATCCATTTGAATGAAGGCAAGACAAGTGAAGCATTCTCCTCAGTACCTACCTACATGTCTTTAAATGGATCAGAGCTGAAGGTACCTAGGTATGGGTTGGTCAGTCAGTCTCCTTTGATTCTGTGTCATTTATGACTGATCTGAATGCTTAGCTCCTACGGCAGGGAGGGGAGATGATGTCAGGAATAAAATTTGCACAGGAGCAAATGTTTGCCCATGCCTCTCCATTTTCAAAAGTGGAGGGGCAGGATTACGAATTTGTTCTGGAGCTAATTTTATTTATTCCTGACATCATCTCCCTGCCGTTAATGTAGCAAACCCAACCACCAATTCAGTTAATAAGATAATCCAGGAGAATTACTACTAGTACTAGTTGGGGGCCACAGGCTTAATGCCTGTGGCCCCCAACAGTGATATCCCCAACAGTGATATCCCCGGTTCATGCATAATTTTTTTTGCACATTTTTAAATGAGATGAGATGCACATTCTTAAATGAAATCATGGGTCCATGCCCTCTGGTGCATGTAGGTACTCGTGTAACTGCAAAGTCGTACATCAAATTGGGAATTTGCTGTGCAAATCACTGGAGCAACATATCAAAACACATCGAGTGCATACATTAATGCAGTGCTCCTATGCTCTGCATGTGATGCTCAGTTTCAGTAGAAATAACTTCATCCGGGTATGCGCATAAGCATGAAAATGCATTTTATCTTGCGCACATGACAGCGAACAGCAAATTAAATATAACTTTTAAAACAGAGGGTTGGAAAATTGTGAGAACTTGACATCAACAGAATAACCGCTTGCCCTCAACAGATGTCATCCAGCCCAAAGATTCCCAAACCTTTTCTACTATGCACTCACACATAGTCAATGCTGTGCTGGACGGACCCCTACACTGGAAATGGTCGTTTTACCCAGTCTAAAATCAAAGAAGTTTTTTTGCTGACTTTCAGAAGTTAATGTGATTCGTGAGCTTTCTTGTTGCTGCATATCAAATCTTGGGGCACAATAACTGCAGAAAGTGACACCATCAAATCTGCTACCTACGTGTTCTGTGCAAACTGGCAATCGAGTTCTGTGCTTGCAATTGCACTGAAAGCGGTTTCACATAGGGGTACCTACCTAGGCAAGCTGTAGGTAAATCACATATTCTGAGAACATTTCGGTTGTCATCAAATTTCGATTGTGGATTAAGTGAATTCCGGGGCCATTCACTTGGACCTAGTTCTACGAGTTCCCCAGTTTTAAACTTGTTCCACTTGTTTTAAAAAGTGATCTCTGCCTTTCTGCCACAACTTTCTGCACTGAGAGAATTTCTTCAATTCATCAACACACTTGGTGTGTCCCTCATCTTCAGCCCTGGAAACACTCTTGATGGCCATTTAGGTGCAGTGCCAGGAAAATTAATGGAACCACACATGCAATTTAAATGCAGTTTCGGTAGTCAATGAAACATTTTACCTATTCCGCGACGAAAATTTAGCACCAAAGTTTTTCCTTTGTAGTCAAACCAAACAAAGAAGAAAAAATCGGACGTGTTTTTTCTGAAATATATGCAATAAAATTGTTGAAAGAAAACTTGTGAAACAGATGTCACAACATGTTGATGAAACAATTCACTATTTTCTTTGTGAAAAAAAAAGGACGCAAGTAAAGGAAAGTTTCGGAGGCAACACCATTTCTGCCATTTAATTTACATTAGTGGCTCCATGAATTTTCCCGATGTAAACAAAGGGGTGTTGCAAAGGGGTGTTGCAGTCATGTAGTGACATGCCTTTTTTCTTCATTATTGGAACCGCAAAAAACTGTTTTAGAAGGAAATCACGTGGAATAGAAATCAAAGTTTTTGTCATCAGTAAAGAGGTATCCACTAATTTCCAATATTTGTGCTGGAATTACCCGAATAAAAATAAACCAGAAACCCCTCTCGATTCCATCAATGGTGCATCATTCTCATCCTTCATCTCCAATAAATTCTGAACACCCACCCGTCTTACACTGAGGCAGGCCAGCAAATGACAAAAAATATAATTAGGAATGGAGGAAACATCTTTTGGCCCAAAGTGCGTGCCAACCCACTCTCTTGACCAATTAACCAACCAACCTGGTGCAGTAATTGAAATCCAAATATCATTCTTGCAAGCGACAAGCAGAGAAGAACAGTGAGGAGCGATGACAATGTTCCTCCCAGGTAGAGCCAATATCCTCTGCGAGCCAACAGGGCACTCATAGTGAAGCAGGCAAACACAACGGACGTCATTAGCAGAGCATTGGCGATGATCGACGGATTTAAATAGATGACATAGTCCAACAGTGGACCAAGACCCAAGCCTAAATAAAGACAGAGAGAAAATTGCTAAATGATGGCTTGGACAGGCAGGCATTCAAAGAATGATGCTAGTTTAACAGGTCAAGCCCGGCGCCCGTACACCTTACGCGCTCAAAAACTGCAACTGATATCCGACTGACGTAAGGTGTACGCATGTTTAAAACTGTTACGATTTGTCGAAGTCCGTACACCGTACGCGCGGGAATACCATGCATTCAAATGGGTTTTTCGCCGCAAATGCGGCGAATCGCGTCGGCTAAAATTTTCATCGTCGGAAAGATGAATAAACAGCGATCCAGACGACGTTTATTCCACCAAAATCGGTCCAACCGTTTCAAATTGGCGCAATTTTCAAATTTCCCGGGTGTTTGTCTTGAGTTCCTGTTGAAGGCGCCCTTTTTCGCATTCGCGCGACATCTGCCGGCCGCCGAAATTTGAATTTTCGAAAAGTTGAAAGACGCGCGATTTAGCAGACGCTTGTTTCGCTCGATTTGCTGCTTTCGTTTTGAAATGGCGTTGTGTGGAAATTTCCTGTTTTTTTTCAGTTTTTGCTCAATTTTGGTGCGGTTTTCAGTGGTTTGTGTGTGTTTTGGCCAGTTTTTTTTTGTGCAAGTGTTTTTTTTTTTTTTTGGTTGAAAACATCAAAACATGAGTGATTTTATTGACACAGCAGAAATCTGGCTTGGTTGGGCAGTAAATGCATGCATTTCTGCTTTTTCCGTTTTTCGAAAATCCTTGCAAAAATTATTAATTCCGGCGGGAGCGACACTTTTTGGTGCCGAAAATTGCGGAATACCATCGCAAATGCCGAATTCGTAATTCCGGGCTTGAGGGGGACAGGTGGGTGATGATGCTAAAAGCTAAACTGCAAAAGAAAAGGAAATTGAAAGGCTTTGCACTGATGCAGCTACCAATGGGATATCTTAGAAAATGATGGCCTAATTCTTGGAAGAGACAATAGGTACGGAAAAAATCTGGCCAAAACCAGGTCATATTTTTTAAAAGTCTGATCTGGTTTTGATTTGGGTGTAAAAAACAGGTACATAAAGGTTTACTTTTAACAAACAAACTGAAATTAACCAAATTATAAAGCAATCATAGCTGCAGTTGACCTAGGTTATATAGGTATAATAATTTTCTTCCGATTGTTCATCAGTCATCGGTCTTTCCATCAGATGTCAGCAAGTAGGTACCTACTCATTCTCTAAAGGTCAATTGACATTTACGATGGGTACCTACCCACCTAATTTTGAAAACACCCCTCCGATGGGGAAACAGCAGTTTTCAAATAGGCCTATTGTTTCCGCACTCAGTGATGAAAAAGGGCTGGTACCTCCCTGCCAAATTTTCAATGACACAGGTGGTGTGTAAGTTTCACATATAATTTTTCAGTCAGTTTAGTCAGTGAGTAAACTGAGTCAGATCAGAAAATTCTATAATTAGGCCTACTCGTACTTAGGTACCCAGGAAGGTACCTCTACCTAATGGTGATGGAATCCTCATTTCAAAACTTGTGATGGCTGAAGGGGCAGTTACCCTTGAGTGAGTTGTCTAGTTAACATCAATCTTTCAATTTTTTCAAACCCATTAGGCAGATGGCATCCCATTCAGATTGCAAAACAGAAGAGAAAAAATAAATAAATGAAAAGAAATCATAGGTTGGGTATTTTTTCTAACCAGACATCAGAGCAAAGCCCATAAGCAGAGCCAAACGAAGCTTCCTGTTTTTGCCATTGTTATCGGGAGTTGCAAACAGACCGAGCATGAAACCAATGGCCAGAACAGCACTGAAGAAACCACCAGACATGATGTTGGTGAACAGGTGGACATATGCACCGCAGGTGGCAGACAGTGTCGACAGCGCAACACAGCTGTAGACATTTTTCAAGTGAGACTGGATCTGTGGCTCCCTAAATAGAAAGGTAGATGAGAAAGAGAAGAGAGATAAATCACTGATTTGGGCAGGTAGGACTAGGTCCTGGGTCTAATAAACGAGTGAGCGTGGAGCAAACAAGATTTGACTGCTATGACAAGGCCAAAAATAGTTCATCACTCTCGTTAAGCAGACACCATAGCTTACCAAGACAATTTGGGAAACTGAATAGTAACTTTGGTCGCCAGATACCTAGGTACCTATTTTCTCAGTTTGAAACAAATTTATGATGTTTCATTACGAAGAAAAAATAGGTGATGGTGTGGAAGAACAGAAATACATAAGTAGGTACCTAGGTAGGCCTATCTAGCTCAAAGTAGACCCAACATCACCACAAACAATGAATGCAAAAACAACGAACAATGAACGCAAAAACAATATCTGTTCAGACAGTTTGGTTCTTTTCGAGGTAGTTCCCCATCCCATCTGACAAAAATAACTGCCTAATTACCACAATCTACATTTGCTGTGTCCATAAGCGAGGGCACAGAGTGGCGAGGGCACAGATATGAAACGACACTGGAAGAAAAAGAAAGAAAACTTACAGTTGTGAATTGAATGTATCCATGAATTTTCGAGGTGAGAATGAAGCCATGTTTGTTTGCTCCAAAACACAACTGTTGGATATTGTATCTTTATTGACGAGTTAGCTCTATCTAGTTTACCAAGAAGCACAATCCTAATTTGCTAAATGCAGCAAAACATGAAAAATACGTTAGGTTAACAATGCAAGCAGCAGTGAAAATGTCAAAAAATTATAAACAGAAAGTCTGCTCAAGCATGGAAAACAATCCATGCGGCAAATCTGGTGGACTCTCAATTCCAGGTTGTAATTACCATTGAGGCTATTTTTTTCAAATTTTTATTTCAGGCCAATGGTGTCACTCATCATGGGACAAATTTAAAAGATGGACAGATCTCCAAAAATCCTTGCGTTAAGTAGCCGTCAAGTTGGCTCGCAAGTCGCCTTAGTCGCCACTATGTTTTTGGGATATTTCCACCCCCAGGATTGTAGCATCGAAAATTTCTATAGTACAATCCGGTACCTACTATTGCGGTACCTACAATCATTCTAGCCATATTTCGACTTTCTGTGATGCAGGAGTCCTGAGATCTCAAAAAACCTTAACGTGAAGTTGGCTCGCCATTATATTTTGGGGTTATTTCAATCCCCGGCTGGTTGTCCTGCTGGTCTGGTAGGTAATGATAAAAAAGGTTAGGTTATTGTTAGATTAGGTCATCCTAACCTAAATTAAACAAAGCTAACCTTACCTTTCCCTGAAAGACCTTTCCAGCAAGCAGGACAAGCAGGTTCAGCGTTTTATTCAGTTCCCAATCATTCCAGCCATATTTCGACCTGTGACGCAGGAGTCACGAGATCTCAAAAAACCTAACATGAAATTGGTTAGGCCCTGTTTCCGCCCGGCGCCCACGGGGTGCTACAATTGAAGCATGTGCACCACGAATGGGTCTGGTTATTGTGATCTTCATCATGTGATCGTCTTTCATCGCTGTTGTTTTTATCTGCACCTGAAGAAGCCCTCCATGTGAAGGCGAAACCGGTCGTGTGTCTGTTACATCTACGAATGGATAAGGCTCACTCATCTCACCAGAAATGGTAAATGTTAATGTTGGGGTGCTATAATCGAACATTTCGACTGTACAATCCGGTACTATCGCGGTACAATCATTCTAGCCATATTTCGACTTTCTGTGATGCAGGAGTCCCAAGATCTCAAAAAACCATAACGTGACGTTGGCTCGCCACTGTAGGTATTTTGGGGTTATTTCCACCCCCGGGGTGGTACAATCGAAGATTTCGACGGTACAACCCGGTACTATCACGGTACAATCGTCTATTCGTCTTAACACAAATTTGCTTCAATCTGCAACAAGTGGCATGCCAACTTCATGCACGTTGGACAAGTTGGTGGTTCAGCAACTTTTCAGCAGGCCGACTGGTGGTTCAGCAACTTTTCTGCACGTCCACTGGTGGTTAGCAACTTTCTAGCAGGCAATTCACCTGTTTTTCAGCGGTTCAGCAACATTATTTTCAGCGTTTAAGATATTTTCAGCAATTCAGCAGGGGTGTGACTAAAACGCTGAACCTGCTTGTCCTGCTTGTCTTGCTTGTCCTGCTGGAAACCTGCTTGTCCTGCTGATAATGGTTAAATAGGTTAGGTTATTGATAGATTAGGTTATCCTAACCTAAACTAACCTGACCTAACCCAACATGGCCATTACCAGCAGGACAAACAGGTTCAGCGTTTTAGTCACTTCCATTCAGCAGTTCTGCGTTTTGGCCATTTTCAGCATCATTTTCACAATTCAGCGTTTTAGTCGCACCCCCTTATATGGCCAGCACGAAGGGTAAAAAGGGAAGTGACTAAAACGCTGAACCTGCTTGTCCTTTGTCTTGCTTTTCCTGCTGGTAATGGCCAGGTTGGGGTTAGGTCAGGGTTAGGTGAGGTTAGTTTAGGTTAGGTTAGGAATCTAACAATAACCTAACCTATTTAACCATTATCAGCAGGACAAGCAGGTTTCCAGCAGGACAAGCAAGACAAGCAGGACAAGCAGGTTCAGCGTTTTAGTCACACCCCGTTTCAGTCACTTCCCTTCCGGCCGGCCTCTCTCTCTCTCGTCCGCGGCTGAGAGGAGACATCACCTCACAATTCGTTCACGCACTGGCTAACGAATCACAGTGATTGACATAAGGGACAACTGGAAATTTGCAACAAAAAAGTTTATCAATTTCTTGATTTTTCTGGATTTTCCAGCCAGATTGCGAAAAAAAGTTGGACGATTTTTCGACGTGTCACCTGCGCATTGCACAACGAACGGACTGCTCAGCGGCCGACAAATGAGGGCGCATCCAATTTGTGCATGTTTTCTTGCATGTGCAAGCAATGAGAAGTGGAACATCACGGCAAAAACGGATTCATCAAATTGAAAAATGGAAGGGCACATGAGGGGAGGGCAGGTGCATGGATTTGGAATCCGAGAAGGATTGTGTACGCAGAGAAAGGTGGGAGATTGAACAGGAACAGTGACATCGGTGGAGAAGGGAAGTGCTTCAAAAAAGCTCACTGACTGGGTATTCTGCAAAGGAGCAAATGAATAGGGATGGAATATATGATGGGTCCTTTGGCAGCGATTTGTTGTTTCAGGCCAGGGTGGGTGATCTGGAAACTGCGAGACGGTTGCGTTGGGTGGATGGGAAGGAGGAATGCAGGCTCTGTGGGGCAGCGTCGGAAGACTTGTGCCACATATTCCTGTGGCGTAAGTCAATGATTGAAGAGACGTTTTTTTGGGTGGGCGGATGTGGACCGGGGTGTTCACAAAGATCAGGAATGGGCGCTTGTTCGTGAGCGACTGGGAAGAGGGAGGGAGAAGGAATCAGACTTGTGGGTGGAACACGCTGAGCAATATCATGTGAAGTGGAAGGGAAAGGTCTCTTCTGCTTAGGAGTGAGGGCGGTTAGAGATTTTGTTTTTATTCCTCACTCACTTATCACTTCATGCATTTTTTTTCACTTGAGATCGGATCTGATCTGGTGCATTGCCACGGGGTTGATATAGATGAGGTTTGGGAAAGGGTCGGGGACCCATGCCCAGACCTTAGCCGGGAACCTGCCCGGAGACGGCGGCCCCCACTGCGTGGTCAGTGCAAAACCATTTTTTCACGCAGCTGGGATAAGGGAGTGTGCGTGCTGCTGGTGATCGCCGCTGGTGCTTCCGTGACTCCCTGCGCTTGTTAACCGAGCTTATGCCGGACAGCCCTATCGCCGCGTGACTGACACAAGGCGAACCATTCCCCAGTTGTAGTGCACCGAAAATGGGAAGTTCTCATCTTTATTTCATTTTATTCACTCTTTTGCATGTTTATTTATTTCTTTCTTTTTTGTCATCTTTATTTCTTTTCTTTTTTTTCTTCCTTTTTGAGTTACCTCTTTTGAAGTTGCTTTGCTTACTTCCTTCATTCATTTCCCTTCTCTCTTTTTCTCTCCCTTTTTTAGATTATTGACGAACGTCAAGGTGAACACAGGGTGGTCTGACAGATACCGTGATCTTCCTTTTTGATGATTCCGGAATGGAGAGGCGACAGTTGGACGAATTACGTGGTGAGGGATATCTGGCGAACTCGGGAAATGACACTGAATGAATGAAGAAGGAGGTGTAACGACATCTGACAGTGAGCAAATGAAGGATTTGTGGCATCACTGCAGCGTGTGGTCTGATCAGGTGGAATGGAGATGGTGGGATTCCTTTGGAATGGATTGATTGGGTGGAAGGGAAGTTGTTCTTTTTTTTTTTTTTTTATTTTTATCGTTTCTGTCTTTTGTTTTTCATTTCAAGGTCTGGCGAAGCCGTAAACCTTACTTGAGTCTTGAGTCTAATTTTAGCATTTGTTTGGCGTTGCCCATCTTTGGTGAAACGTAAATTTATTTTTCAATTTACTGCCTCTAAAAAACAATAAGTGCGCGCCGGTCGCAGCAAAGCGCCCCGAAAGATTACAGAAGTGCCAAAAAAGTCCATTCCAATCTTGATGTACTGCGGGGTGAACGAACACTCCGTGTTGATGATAGCTAACTTGTTGGGGGCCACAGGCATTAAAACCATTGGTCACTGGTTTCCCATGTTCACACATCATATTTTGCCAATGGCCCACAAACCACGATGTAACATATGGCTGAGCCAAGGCAGCATGTAATTTTCCGCCTGAATGATCGGTATAAAAAAAGGAAACATGGTTTCAATGTACACCATCAACGCAGAAAGAGTGTAGTGCATTTTTAGAAACCCATGGTGGTTACCGTGAAAAAATATGGCGGGGAAAAAATAAATAAACAAAACAATAAATAAATAAATAAATAAATAAATAAAAATACAACAACAATCAGGTCAGGCGACGTAAAAAATTCCAGCACAGCATTGTCCGATGGTGTCAGCATGATCCGGATGGTGATAATTCAGCAGTTGACTCAAATGCAGTGTGTTTACGTACCACAACACAACAATAAATTAAATTTGGTCACAAAATATATGGCATGTACCTCAATTAAATTCGTGAAAATGGGGAAAGGAAAGGCTCTATGAGATTTTTCTCCAAGGAAACAAAAATGAGGGCACGATCCCTCCAAGTAACCGGTACGTACCTACCTAAGCCTACCTACTAGGGCGATAAACTGAGTTTTGGCTTTATGACAGATAAAAAACTGGCCTCTGATAGGTTTAGCATGTCATGAGAAATGCCAAGTTTGTTCCAGAGAAATACGTAGTTGTTTAGGAAGGAAAACCTAGAGACATTTTTGGAAAGGGAAGGTGGGATAAATGAAACGAGGTCACTGGCCCTCGTCGACCCTGTGTTTTTGACCAGGGTGCAACAGCATCCTGCCCATAATGATGA
Organism: Sinentomon sp. SZTP_YWyxl; assembly: GCA_030068105.1. NCBI lineage: Eukaryota > Metazoa > Arthropoda > Protura > Sinentomata > Sinentomidae > Sinentomon > Sinentomon sp. SZTP_YWyxl. The sequence continues at coordinate 73,216 of JASGXE010007193.1, forward strand.
ATGATGGGAGGGAGCGGCGTGTTTAAAGCAGAGGTGAAGCAGGGGTGAAAAAAAGCAGGGGTGAACAGTTTGCGCCCGAAATATGTTCCGTGGAACGGCAAAAATATTGCATTGGAATTTTTTGCGAAAGAAAGCTGAAAGTGGGGAAAATTACGTTTTGAGCGTGATATTTTTGGTATTGGTCCCGGGAAAAACTGATTCCCGTGAAAATCCAAATTCCTTGCTGTAATTCACGAGAAATGTTAAATCTCCAAACATTTACACATTAAAAGCGCAACTCCTCCGAAATTCGGGTAAATTGTTGAACACATCCAGTTAATTTTTCGCGCATGTAAACCGAGCTACAGAGGACATCAGGTTTTGAATGGACTGGAAATAAAAATTCGGCAAGACATCTGCAATCACGAGACCCTCTTTGAACTCAACAACTTAGCCTGGCCGGATTTTTCATTTTTTCCTCTCGAGGGGAATGCCGTTCCCCCAATATTTTGAAGCGACAAGACAGCCATATTGGGGCATAAAAATTCGGCAAGACACTTCCTGCAGTGAGGAGACCCTCTTTGAACTCAACATCGTAGCCAGGCCGGATTTTTCATTTTCCCCTGGAGGGGAGTCCGTTCCCCGAATATTTTGAAGCGGCAAGTGAGCTGTTGGGGCATTTAAATTCGGTAAGACACTTCTGTTGTCAGGAGACCCTCTTGGCTCTTTGAACTCAATAACTCAACCTGGCCGGATTTTTTGCGCCTAACTATTTCAAACATTATGCAACCGGCATCAGTCTGCGGAATGTATGTTGCATATCAGTTTGTTTCCAGGGGTGGAGAGAGTGTTGTCTTTTCGGTGCTGTTGCTTCTTTCTGTCGACTTTTCTCAATTGGTGTGCACCATAGATGAAGAATATATGGTTAATGCACTGCTGGCGCCCTCTGTGGAATGAGTTTGCGGAATTTAAAAACTTTCGCTTGGTGGCAGGTCGATCGCATGATACACAACTACGTGCCGCCTTTCAATTGAGATCAGCTCAGTGATTTGCAACTCGTTCAGTTTGTTTTTGTTTCGGCCTGTTTCATGCGCTGCTTTTTTCATTTTTCTGGTTGTTTTCTTGTGCCAGGATATTCACAATGTGCCTATTCGGAGACAATTTTTTACCGAAATGAGAAAATGAGAACGAACACGGGGCCTGCAAAACGGCCCCGCGACTGATGGACTGCAACAGGGCGGATTTTTTTTTATCGAGAAGGGGCCGATCGAATCACTTTCATTCACAGTCCAGTTCATGGGCGTTTATCCCTCTGACGCGTTTCGTCCATTGGGCCAACTAGACCATGGGCAAGGGACCCGTGCTGAAAGTGGGTCCGTTTTCCGGCTCGAGGAAAAAAAACATTCGGCCGCACGATTAGAAATTCTAGTTCCAACCTGGCATGTGCGATTGGCTCTCCCAGGTGTGACATTTCGTTTCTGGAATACAACCCAAAACGAACCCAAAATTTTCCCAATTTCTACAACTTTGAGGGGCTCTCTTCTCAGACCCACACCAAAGGGCTCTGCACTCAGACCCACACCACCAAGGGCTCTGTAACCCAGTCTGGGCTGCGCCCAGATTCTTCACAGAGGCCATGCTCCCTGCAGAAACCTGAAATGATGTCCCTGTGATGGAGCCAAATCGGTGCCCCACCATGGCCAAGAAAATTTACAGCCTGCATGCATGCAGTGTTGGCGAAAAGACACCCATTGTTGTTGCCCTTTGGTGTTGTTAGCCGAAAATTGAAAAAAAAATTGACCCCGATCTGGTATTGAACCCAGAACCTCTTGCATCCTAATCCAGTGCAATAGCCACTGCACCATGGAGTCCAGCACTTCAAGCGTTCTGTTTTTTGCGTTTACATTTAACGATGATGTGGATTGCCTCGCAGAAACGAGGCATGCAGGGATGCCCAAGTCGGCCACGTCGATTCGCTTGTTCTCAGACCTTTGTGCACAGAATTTCCGGAGCAAACGAATTGTAACTTTGTTTGATTGGTTTTGGAATGAAAAAAAAATTGAAAACTGAACCTCCGAACACACACGTTTCTGTCCCCATCGGTTCCAGTTGTTTGCTGTGGAAAGCAAGAAATCTGGCACAATGATGCGGGTTGTTCATAACGTTGAGAAGTCCATGATTTTTTTTATCCAAAACCCGCTGTCGTTTCACATTTTCTGACAAGGTTTTCTTCAACTAATAGTTTTCCAGACCCCCTCGGGGGAGACCCCCTTGTGGGCGACCCCCAGGGGGTCTTCACCTTGCATGATTTCGTGCACCCTCCAACAAAACCTCTGGGACACCAATTTCGCCCCCAAAATGAACCCTGAAATTTCGTCAGCTTCTGGGGTCTCCGACCCCCAGATCCCCGGCATTAACTCCGCCCCTTGGAACCCCGCTGGGGCGCTACCCCCAGACCCCAATTACTGGGGGGCTCCGACCTCTTGGTACTCACGTCTGGGACGCGCCCAGATCCTTCGCTCAGAGAAGACCACCTCGAAAACGTCACCCCCAAGTTCGAGATTCTGGCAAAAGTTGGTAGGTACTGACTTCCACCTGAGAGTGGAAGGCAAACCTTGGCGAAATTATCAATTCTGAAGGCAGGACGATGTTCAGCGTACATTTTTCCATGAGATCGCAAAGTTTTATTCCATTTGCCGCAGATATATCGCCATTTTCCAGCAAAGATATTTGAAAGTCCATATGATTCTGTTGTCGGAAACTTCCGACTTTGTGTATCATGCGATCGCCGCGCCTCTGGCGGAATTTGTGAGTTTTCGGGTCCCAGTGCATTAACCATATATTTCTTAATCTATGGTGTGCACTCTTGGACGCCGACCACCCACTCACCAACAGATGTTGCGTATGGCCCTTCTCATCCGACTTGCGTCCATTGCATCCATTTCTTTCTTGTTTTCACCGAGTTTAATCCATTCAATTAAACTCTATTCACACCTTACATCGGTTCTATTCTTTCATGAAGTGAGTTTCATGAACCATCCGTTCAATTGTTATTGCGTTTGCTTTTATCAGAGTTTTGGCTGATGTTGTCTAATTACGAGGTGCGTTCCAAAAGTTTGTCTGCTGCGCTGCATGAAAATTGCAGGTGCGTTTTGATTATTTTTCAGCTCAAATTTTGCTATCTTTTTTCCTTTCGGCCTGTGCAAAAAATGGTTCGTGGATTATGTCTGGTTTTCTTGTATAACAACTGTTTCCGTTTTGGATGTTTGATGCACTGTCTGAAAAAAAACAACTTTTTTCGTCTGAAAAACGATTTAATTGCTGACGTCAAAAGTGCTGTCCATATCAACTTGCCAGCTGGAATTTGTTTTTGATGATGATAAATTTGCAGATTTCACTTTAGGGAAACGTCAACACGTTTTGAGAGGGCAGTGGTGGATGACCATCTGCTGAGAAAGGATGCCCCCATCACTGCCACCCTCCTAAGAGCACAATTTGGGCTGGAAACAATCAAAACGCCCCAGTTATTTTCTTGCAACTGACATGCGGCACGAAAACTTTAGGAACGCACCTCGTATATCTACACACAGCTGGCATTTTTTCTGACAAAATTGCAATTAACCGCAAATGTTCGTAAATGATCACTTGAATTTTTATTCGACTAATTCAACAGATGTTTTTCATTTTTTCTGCCAATTGATTTTGTTTTAATTTTCTGTCTGAATCATCTTGAATCGAAAATGTTCAGATAGATTTTCGGAGAAAAAGATGAAAAGCGATCGTCACGAAACAAAGGAAGATTTCCATGAACATCTTCTATCCATCCACCACCATCCACGAAGCAAGGGTGCAGCAAATTAAATTGCTCGTATTGGTACCAACGAAAAAACGCTGCTATTTTGCCATTTCCTTTTAGCAATTCGCGCGGCAATTTCATGCCATTTCATGGTGCGTTTCATGGGACCCTGCCGATCTGTTAAAACGCATCAGTTGGTCCACGTCCGGAGGTCATTGCAGATTTGGTCCCATTTGTTTTTTGCTCAAATATCTCGCAAACAGCCCAATCTAAATTGACCCGACCCAACCCAACCTCCCGACTTGATGAACCTCCGTATTCCTCAAAGCCACCAACCCTAACCCTAACCCTAACCCTAAGCTTGAAAAATAGCCAATGCCACAATCAGACACATCTTTCTCAGCGATGGAAAAGGAAGACTCTTTTGCACAGAAGTAAAATTTTCCAGCAAAAATATTTGCATTAAATTGGTTATTTTTCAAGATAGGGTTAGTGGCATTGCGGAGTACGAACATAAGTGTGTCATCGGCGTCGAATATCATGTGGCAGTGTTAGAACGCTTTCTTTCGACTTTCATGGCTGGAAGATTTAAGGCTAGAATTTAAGATGTTTGGTGCACCCTGTGGAACGGAGGGATTACGCCTCCGCCATAAAGGCTTTCAGTCCTGCAAAAGGAGTTTCACTCCTTAACGAACAGTTTTTAAGCGCAAGAGTTCTACTCCTGTTTTCGAGCAACAGGGAACTTGCAAGTCTCAGGCTGTTTACTGCCACGGCTATTCCGATGCCGTTGCGGAACTACGCGATCAGAGCAGAACACTGAAAATTTTGACGGGAAGACTTCCAGGCTTCAATCTCACTGGGCAACCAAGTTTCAGAAAGTATGGCAATGTCAACATTTGAGACTTGCGATGTTTTCCTGAGCTCAACTCGTTTGTGGAGACCATCAGCGACCGGCAATTGCAGTTGTAAAATGTATAACTGTTTGGTCAGGATTGCGGGAGATCAGGCTTTTTTGTCGGCTTGCGCTGGGCTGTGCCCTTGCAAGTGATTAAAACAAATAAAATAAATAAAAATAAAATTTGGAATTTTGTGAAGGAGGACCTTGTAAATTTAAGTGGTGAAGTTTTAAAGGTAACACTGAGGAATCCCTGACTATCGGCCGATTTCCAAAACAAGGATTAATCGGCGGTTCGCCGCGATCCGCGGATCGACGAGTGGTGATATGGTTGACCAGATACATTTGGATTCACATCAGTACTGCTAATGACAAGGTCAACCACAAAACCACTCGTCGATCCGCGGATCGAGGCGATCAGCCGATTAATCTTTGTTTTGGAAATCGGCCTATCTGTAGATTTGGCAATTTCCCGGACGGTACCCACCAAACCAACCGCATTAACCTAATCTTTTTTGGCAAAGATCGGTGAGGTTAGGTCAGGTCAGGTAGGTTAGGTCAGGTCAGGTATAGGTTATGTCAGATTTGGTTAGCTTTAATTACGGAAGAAGGAATACCGTGCGTCCGTGAAAATTCCGAATCCACATGCAGTCAGAGATTCTGAAGTGTTACGGTTCAAAAAAACACTTTCCGGGTGAATTCTGACGAATTTGAATGAGCGGGTATTTCGGTCTTTTCGCCCATGTCGACCATCAAGCAGGTGGTCATTGCAGATAAGTTCTGACGGCGATAAACGGGGCGACACAGAGCTTGTCTGAAGTCCTCGAACATGGGCCATATTTTAAAGTGCTTACTGGTTAACACAGGCGCAATCTAATTTCAACAGGGCTTGGTGCAACGTCACGCCTCACACGAGTGTAATGATGTTTTGCGGCGCATGCTGTCATTGATTCTAAATGGCGCCTGGGTTAATGCGTGCACTAAAAAAATTTACCACTTAACAAGTCGGTAGACATGTTTGGCGAGACGGGTTCACTGGAGTCTGCCGCTGAAAAGTTTGTGATTGAGTGAAGAAAAAAAAAAGCGGAGCAAAACAAAAGTTCAGCGGAGAAATGATGGAATTGCAGCAAAACTGACAAAGCGATAACGATTTGGATGTCGAAGTTGATTGAAACATTTATCTACGGCAGCAAATGCACGGAAATTTAACGTTTGACGAAAATAAAAATTGCTTTTGACGAAGATTTTGACACATGTCGGGGAGCTTATTTAAGAAATGAGTACGCGTTTGGGCACTTTTCCATCTAACTCCGTGTTAAAGTCCCGTCCCTCCAAAAACGGGATAAAACGCTACAAACAATAGAAAAAGGTTAGGTTAGATCAGGCCAGGTTTGGTTAGGGCAGGTTAGGTAAGTTAGACAGGTAAAGATTTTTCACTTTTTCGATGCGCGTAAAATCGGGATATGCCCATACACGTTGGTACTCATTCGCTGCCGGGAAGCGTTTTTACAAACCCTGCCGCGACTTTAGATGGCAGAGAGCGTTTTGTGGAAGAATGCTCGATTGGGGCCCTGTTTTCGCAAGAAAGAAAAACATTTTTTTCTTACCTAAAGCTATCTGAACCTGACCTAACCCTGTCCTCACTCTGAAAAAACAATGCTCGGTGGGGGCCCCGGCCTGCCATCCAAAGTCGCGGCAGGGTTTGTAAACTGGCTGCCGGGAAGCGTATTTTCGAAACCTACCGAAATTGCAGGTTGCACTGACGTCATTGCAACAAACACCTCATTTACACACTATTAACGAAACTTTTTAAAGCTACTTCAACCTGACTTAACCTTTCCTACCCCACCTTGACCTGCTCTTGGTTTCCGCCTCCCGCCTGGTGTCCCCCAGTCGAAAAATGCAAAATTCCCCCAGCCACAGGAAAATATTTTTTTTTTAAAATATCGGTCCCTGCTGGAATCGACCCCAGTTAGTCGGATTTGTAGTCCAGCGCATTGACCACTGGAACCAGCGATGCAGCTGTCGAAATTCGCTTTAGAGTTTGCCTTTTGATCAAAAATATTCAAAAATATGCTTTCAGAACGTCTGCATGACAAATGACGAGTGCAACCTGCGATTTCGGGAGGTTTCGAAAACAAGCTGCCGGGAAAAACAAAGGTAGAGGCTGTTTGAACAAGGATTGACGTTTAAAAAGTTGCATCCCCCACTCGCAGCAGGAAGTAATCAGAAAGAAGTGAAAGCAAAAAGTAGAGAAAGATCCGGATACTAATCAGATTAAAAACTCCTTGTTTTCAGCTGCTCGTCGACACCAACGCTTCGACGACTGTTCCAGAGCTTAGAGCAGATGAAGAAGAAGAATAGACCATTGAGGGAGAAGTCGACTCAATTCACTGCGAGATTGACCGGTGCGGGACAATAATGACAAATGAACACCATCTCTACCGAGCCAGGAGTCCTCCCCGTCCACGGCGAAGTTCATGTCTCCGAAGAGAATGTTGTATATTCTCAAAAGGTTCTAGGGAACATCCGTCCGAGCCGTGATTTGATCGCTACGTAATCAAATTCTCACAGCTGGAGCCGAACAGGGAATCACATCCAAAGAAAGTCAAATTCTCGAATGAAAGATGGAGGGCAGGCTCTGCATTCTGCCAACATTGTTCTGAAAATATGAATTACACACAATTAAAATCAACAATTTGATGTCAATAAGAACTTTTTTTTTGTAAATTCAAATTAGAATAAAACAAAATAAATTATATGGTCTTCTTGTGCTAATTCAACACCCCTATGCACCAACTGGATGAACCATAATTCTTCCAAAATTAAACCATCGATTTGGACATTATCAGCGACAATTTTAAATCGGTATTTCATACAAATTAATTCTTTGGAGAAATCAATTCTCAATATGGTTGGCAAAAAAGCTGTCACCAAGATAACCTTTACTGTTTCAAAGGCACAGAAAAAGATATGGTTTTTGGTCATGTCTTGCGTGGACAGTTTCCGGATAGTTTTTGGTGTGTCCATTTTCTTTCCATGACGTGTTCCGCAGGGAGAAGGAACATCCAAAGTTTATGAACATTTTCAGGACAATTTCCGAGACGAATTGCTTGTTGTGCACCAATCTTCTTCCAAAAACACCGAAGGCAATTTTCTATTCGTTCGGTATTCAGCGTTAGATTCTCCAGGAAGGTCTGGAATCGAGACTGGCAAATACTCCTCTGAATTCTTTGCCCTGTCACTGGCGTCACAAGCGACAGGCTGCCTGGCTCTCGAGCGGGCAGAGCACCTTTGATGGGGTTCCAAGGGCAAACAGCGCCCACGCAGGGGGTAATCATCACCCTTTGTTATTCTTTGACAAGAAAAGCAAAATTGCTTCGCATTTCGGTGACCCCATCCACCACACATCATTCCAAATTCCAAACAAATCGTCAGAATTTTGACTGAAATGACGCCAGCTGGTGTGGGCGAGTGGTCTCCAAAGCACCGCGCTGGTAATTCGCGGATGGTGGGTTCGAATCGTGGAAGGATTTTTCGGAAAAATCTTTTGAAAAATGCCGAATGAAGTCTTTTTTTGACACCAGTGGGTTGAAACCACACAGCAGGTTGACACCACGCAGTTGCTTGACACCATGCGGTAGGTTGACACCACTCCGTGTTGGTTGACACCATGCGGTGGGTCGTGGGTTAACACCACGCGGTATAGGTTGACACCACGCAGTAGGTTGACATCACGCAGTTGGTTGACACCACGTAGTAAGTGGACACCACGCATTAGGTTGACACCACGCAGTTGCTTGACACCATGCGGTAGGTTGACACCACGCCGTGTTGGTTGACACCATGCGGTGGGTTGACACCATGCGGTGGGTTGACACCATGCGGTGGGTTGACACCATGCGGTGGGTTGACACCATGCGGTGGGTTGACACCATGCGGTGGGTTGACACCACACGGTAAAGGTTGACACCACGCAGTTGGTTGACATCACGCAGTTGGTTGACACCACGCAGTAAGTGGACACCACGCATTAGGTTGACACCACGCTGTGTGTTGGCACCACGCAGAAGGTTGACATCACGCAGTTGGTTGACACCACGCAGTAAGTGGACACCACGCATTAGGTTGACACCACGCTGTGTATGTTGACACCACGCAGAAGGTTGACACCACGCAGTGGCTTGACATCACACAGTAGGTTGACAACAAGCAGTAGGCCTATAGGTTGATACCACTCAAAAGTTTGACACCACTCAGTAGGTTGACACCACTCAGTAGGTTGACACCACAGTAAGTTGACACAACACAGTAGGCTGACACCACTCAATAGGCTGACACCATGCACGCAGTGGGTTGACACCACGCATTGGGTTGACACCACGCATTGGGTTGGCACCGCACAGTTGGCTGAAACTATGCGGTAGGTTGACACCATGCGGTAGATTGACACCAAGCAGTATAGGTTGACACCAGGCAGAGGTATGGTAAGGTTAGGTAAGGTTTGGTTAGGTTAGATTATTTTGGTTTTAGATGTCGGAAACATGTTTTTCATGTGGAACGCAACAGTTGAAGTTCTTGCCATTTGTTTGGAATTTAGACATTCGCACCCACCACTGCTGACAACCTATGTATGACCTCGACAGATCGCAAATACCCTCGGGCAAAAACCATACTTCTTCCAATCACTTGAACAAAATTCCATCGAAAATTTTCATCGGAAATTGAATGCAGAGCGTGCAGAAATGTTTGATTTCTGCAATGATTTGACAAATAAAAAAAAAATTTGCTTTCCGTGTCGGATTTTTGAAGAATCTCCACTGGACGACAATCTTTTGGAATTTTTTTGTTCTTGAATTTTCGCAGCAATTGCAGCTGCAGCAAGAAAGAAGGGCGTAATTTGATTTGGGTCTATGATTTGGGTGCTCATTTCTGACGAATTTCAGGAACGAACACACCAGCATATTTTCATGGCGCATTTATCGCTCAGTGTTTTGTGATTTTTGCTTTTTTCTGATGAAAAAGGTCAGGTGTTTTGAACAGCGAGAGAGAGAGAAATAATTTTCAGAATCTGGTGAATTTTTGCGTCCTGTCGGGGTCATACCGAAAGGCATTCAGAAATTCGAACTGCGGGCGGCTTGGACTGCTGTTCTGACCTGATAATTGGAATAAGCCAAATAGGAAAATGAACTTTTCGTTTCTGTGCGCGCCGCTGAGTTGTGCATGCACATTCCCACGTGACTCAGGCCTGCAGGTATAGGCGCCTGCCTACACAACCTCCACCTGACGCGCAGAACTCGATAAGTGAGTTGTTGTTGTTGGCAGTCATTCATCATCTGACCTGTCCTGGTCCTGTTTTCAACAGTTCCAAGTTTGCGCCGTGCCGTGTGTGGCCGCGTGTGTTGACAACTGAAAGGAGTTGCGTCGGTTTCGCGAAGTTTTGGTTTTCAGTCAAAAGCAGAATCACAGAGTTTGGTTTCTTGGCGACAGTTCAATAGAATTATGTATAGTGGCGGCGGAATTTATGTACCACACATGGGTTTTCCCAGTTGAACTCTTGCCTCGGAAACTTTTTTCTCTTTTTATTCTCATGCAGGCGGTAGAAATTAAAGCGCCAGATTGCAACAAAGCGTTCTACAGCTCATTCCACTTTTGAAGATATGAGCTAAGAATGCTTCACACTCTTCCATTTAAATACACAGAAAAACTTTAATTTCTATGCCAAGAATGAAGTTTTCGACCGATTTTTCATTGTTGAAAGAATTTTGAATTCACTCTGAGCACACTTGGGAGCATTCTTAGCTCATATCTTCAAGTGGAATGAGCAGTATATTGTAGAGGTGTCAGATTTTGACCTCGGTTACAAAAGATTATCTTCAATTACTGCAGCATAGAGAAAACCAAAAAACAGCGATTTTTAGGGTAGCTTGGCTGACACTTTGCGAAACACCAATTGCCATGGTATGCAGTGTTTCCAAAAAGTCACTTGACAACACCATGAGAAAAGTGCATTGCAGTTTTGAAGCAACTCTGGAAGCTTGGAGTGGAGTTTGTTCCAATTCGAATGGATAACACTTGCAGCAGGCAGCCTGCCCAATCTGAACGTGAAGTCTCTAGAAATATCCCACAAGAGAAGATTAAAATCAAGCAAAAAGCAAGGGTTGTCAAGTGACTTTTGGGAAACATGTATAGGCGCCCACTTAGGCCTACATCAATGAGAGCAATGATGAAGGGGTGGAAAAAGATCCCTTCCATGGTGCGGGCGGACGTGTGACCGCGCTGGACGACATTGACAATTGGGTGCGCTGAGCAGAGTTACGAAAACTGAAGAATGAATTTCGATGGATGGACTTTGTTTTTGCTCGTTTGCAACTGAAGTATCTAGGTTATGTGGGTGGCCCAACATCCAATATAGCTTCGCCTGATTTTTCGAAGTTCGAAAACAGTCCTGCAGATTTGTTCAAGTTGCGGACAGTTGGTGATTGCCATATCGCAATGGCCACACTCATCATTTCCTCTCACGCATCCGAGGTTTGTTCTGTGGCTCGGCTCGAATCTCCCCATTCTATCTGCTCCCGATTTTCTTGCTGGAATATTCAGGCAGAACGAATTTTTGGGCCACCCTGTATTTTTTGGCCTCGAAAAATTGAGACAAGCCAAAAATTCTATGCAAGAAAAAACAAACAAACTTGAAAACGTGTGCAACCCCGTTTGGGGAAACATTGGAAGTTTTTTTGGGGAGCAGTTCAAAAAGTATCCGCAGCCCAAATTTTCCTGAATTTCCAATTCTCCCCTCAATCAATCTCCTTTTGTGGGGTTTTGACCTGTATCTTAGCTTTGCATCCGATTTTGAGGAACTTCGGCGCAATGCCCCTGGATCGAACAGAAAAACAACACTGCTCAATCATCCAAAAATGTTTTCTGGACATTTTGGTACATTTTGCACGTGTTGATTGGTTGTACCTATGCCAAATTCAGCAGATTTGTGGAGTCAAAGCCCCCATGGAGCCATCCGCTTTGTTCAACAATCAATAATCATTGTTGAGATTTCTCCATTTTCACTGTCTGTTTTTCTCTTGCACCGATCGATGGTGTGCATCCCAGGCGTGTTTCAAGTTTTGCGTGCGTGTGATAGGCTTTTGCGGTGTTGCGGTTTTTTTGCGATTAGGACTTGATTTTATTAGGATTGCTTTACGGATTTTCGACCTCGGACTGTTTAACGGCTTAATTTGATCAACCAACGGACCCCAGACCCCTGCATTATCTACCGGCTAATTTGATCGATCAACGAACAACGGACTCGGAAACTAACACGGCAAACTGGACTTGAATATGGATTCGACAAACATGGCTTCAAACGATGTTGGAAAACGTTCATCGAAGAAGGATACCAACACCTCTCCAAAAGCAACATCAACATCAAAAGCGATCAACAAGAAGCAGGTAAGGAAGTGATGGCATCCAAAAGCAAGTGTTTGATGGGGTATGGTCGTCAGCAGAAAGCTTTCTTCCATTGAAATTGTATAAAAATGGGTATCTGCATACGCCGTTATGTAATTGCGTGCACTGTAAACACGAAGTTCAGTTTGGAACACTATATTTTAACATGGGCTTGGACAGGAAGTGTTGTTTTACGAACATTTATGGAACAATGTGTGTTCTTAGAACACAGAGTGTTCCAAATCTGTGACATTCCTGTCACAGATTTGGAACACATGAGCGATTTGGAACACATGAGCGATTTGGAACACATGAGCGATTTGGAACACATGAGCGATTTGGAACACCTTAAGTGTTCCAAATGAAACACTGTGTTCCAAAAACGCACCACGTGTTCCATCAATGTTCTTTAAAGAACACTTTCTATCTAACCCCATGTTAAAATATAGTGTTCCAAACAGAACTTCGTGTTTAGAGTGTATCTATTTGCAAATCCAAGCCCCAATCATTGTTTGACAATTTGGCCATGACAGGTGAATCGGTGAAAACGGTAAAGGAGATTGCAACGGAGATAGCAGGAAGAGGAAGATGAATGAAATTCCGCGGTTCAGGATGGCCATGAAATTCTCATGTCTGCATGGTTAGACAAAGGCATCACTAAATAGGTACCCAGGCGCATGCACGGGGAGTTCGAAGCAACAGCTGCATGAGAAAAGAAACTTATCTACATTTTTCGTCGCACGAATAAGTAGCGCTTTTTGACACAGCGATTTCAGTTTTGAAGTTTTGAACGCTCCCCGCGGGTTGCGAGCTTTTTTTCAATAGTTAGGCTTGCATTTCGCGGGCTTTCTGGTGGTTTTGTGACCAGATTTGTTGACCTGAATGGCTGAATGACGTTTTCTTCATCGGTCGATGTTTGGGTGGATTTTCAATTTTTAGAGGATTTTTTAACGAAACCCAATTTAATGGATTGTTTCGCAGTCCATGAAGGTACCAAACAGCATCCTGGTATAGTTCGGAAATTTTCGCTTGCAGCTCAAAACAGTTCATAAATGCGTGGCACATTGTTCATTTTTTGCGAGAGGCCCTTCCTGCCGTGTATGTACACAGGGTGTCCCGTAAATAAACCACCGAAATTTCAGAATAGATTCCCCACGACCATACAAATCGAAATTAATCCGTGGAAAAAAAAGCGATCCGACCCCCCACTACTGAGTTATGACCCCCAAAACCCCCAAAAATGGACCCTTTTGGGGTATTCATGGGGGAGGTTAAATTTCACCGTAGAGCAGTCAAAGTTTCAGGACAGGTACTATGGAATAAGAAAAATAAAAAAATGTCAGTGACAAAATACGCTCCGAGCCCCCATTTCCACGCCGTGGCCCCCCAAAAATCCAAAAAAGCCCGATTTGGGATTGCTTTGGGGCAACTGAGATATGGCGATTATGGGTCGTTGCATAACAGCCATTTTTGAAATCGGATTTTCAAGGGTTCATTGAACAAAAAATGTTCAGTGAAAAAAAGTCCTCCGACCCCCCATTTCCACGCAGGAGCCAATCAAAAACCGCTAAAAAGCTTCTCTTTTTAGGGTGCTTCCCATTGTTACCATGGTAATGTGGGTTGCCATGGTGACAATTTGAATGCCCCGAAAGAGAGAAGCTTTTTAGCGGTTTTTGAGTGGCTCCTGCGTGGAAATGGGGGGTCGGAGGACTTTTTTTCACTGAACATTTTTTGTTCAATGAACCCTTGAAAATCCGCTTTCAAAATATGGCTGTTATGCGACGACCCATAATCGCCATATCTCAGTTGCCCCAAAGCAATCCCAAATCGGGCTTTTTTGGATTTTTGGGGGCCCACGGCGTGGAAATGGGGGCTCAGAGCGTATTTTGTCACTGAACATTTTTTGTTTTTCTTGTTCCATAGTATCTGTCCTGAAAATTTGACTGCTCTACGGTGAAATTTAACCTCCCCCATGAATACCCCAAAAGGGTCCATTTTGGGGGGTTTTGGGGGGGGGCATAACTCAGTAGTAGGGGGTCGGATCACTTTTTACCACTGCTTAATTTCGATTTGTATGGTCGTGGGCTATCTGAATCTGAAATATTGGTGGTTTATTTACGGGACACCCTGTATAGGCCGCAAGATGTGCAAATTGTTTCTGGCCTCATGGGGCCAAGAGGTCCAACTTGACCTCATAGACCTCATGCGACCATGTAAGACCCAATGGCCATTTGCCCTGTTGACGCAGCCTATTGCTGGGCTATTCTACACATAATCGTGGGACCTCTACATCCCCAAAGGTCTCATTTTTTGTCACTCTGGATCAAATCAACATCTCATGGAGCAACAGAATTCAGTTTCACACGAGTTGAAAATTGACGATTACTTTCAGATTGAGTCACAAATGCCCCATGCAGAGGGGTCCCATGCATAATCCAGAGTCCATCATTCAGATGGTCTCCATTGCCAGAGGTGCCTCATGCATAATTGTTTTTCCAATCCACTTCCGCGGACAGTAAGCATCGCAACAGCCAATCCCGTCGTCTGAATCTGTGACATGATTTTGGCATTTTTGCTTTGCCACCGCTTTTTGCCATTTGGCATGTTTGCAACCGCTTCGCAACTCTATATCTTCGGTCGCAATACGGTTGGGAAAGCTAGGTTAGGTTCGGTTAGTTTAGGTTTCGAAAATTAAATGTTGAAATTGGCTGGAATCCCCAACAACCAATCAGAGACGCGCTTGCGGAAGTGGATTGGAGAAAAATATGCGTGCCCCATGATCATGACCTCATGTCTTTGTTGAGAAATAAATAAATCGCTTTGAGAAATAATCGCTTTTCGGAGAAATAAATTTGAGATATACGTACGTATATCAGCCAAAAGAGGGTTGCTCATATGTCCATATGCACACCTGCCACCGAAACTGCCGAAACTCCTATACTAGAGATCAGTCGGAACACCTGGTTTGGAAATCGGAACTGGGAACTTATCAAATTTCGAAAATTAACTCGGAATCCGAAAAAGTCGGAATTTTGCGAAAATTTCGGAATTCCGAAAAATCGGAATTGTGAAGAAACTTTCGGAAGTGTGAAAAGTTGGCATTTTTCCTGGTGTTCCAAGTTCCGGCAGGATGGAATTGCTCCAAAAAGCGGATTTTTTTCCAAGATCTTCATTTTTGTGAAAGGTCAGAAAGGACTTTTGATATCATCGCAATGGCAAAAAACGCAGAATGAGCAAATCGAGATTGGGATTCTGCAAAACTTCCGATTCCGATCGCAGTTCCGATTTCGAATGAAGTTCCGATTCCGAAAAACTTCCGATTCCGCAAAGTTTCGATTCGGTTCCGACCCGACCCGTTCTGACCCGATTCCGACCCGACTTCCAATTTTGAATTCCGTTCAGCCCCACCCCACCCCACCGCTCAGCTGAACACCGAAACCGCTGAAACCGAGGTTGTCATATTCCGCAACAACAACGCAGGTTTTTTTGGAATTTCTTGGTGAACAAAACCCCTACTCACAGGTTTTGATTTCTCTTGGCCGTCGATTTGTTGTCCGTCTCAATTTCGAAAATAACCGACAGGCGCTTAAAACGTAAGGGTATCCGCAAAAAGTCTTGATGGTGCAAGGTTTAAACGGCTGTGGGTTTTAAATATTTTTGCATCATGAGAATATAATTTTAAAAGCGGACCTTTGCCCTGGACTTTGGCGTATGTCATCTCCACAAAACTTGCACGCATATCTGGGATACAATTCCCTCAAGCCTTTAACTTCCTCTGTTTATCTCTGTTTGGAAGCAGTCTCTTTACTTCAGGTTACGTCCTTTCTAAATAGGTATATGCTGTACGCTTGTGTTAAGGTCGTGCAATTTACCAAAAAAACTCTCCCCATGAATGGGGAATTTTTGATGGTCAAAACCGCAATGTAAGCAGCCAGCTGCGCTACCACATAGCCAGATTGATCATTGTGGTTGTGCTGGTTCATATTTCGTTGGATGATCGACCAAAAACATTGTGTGATGTTTGACCGATCATTTCGTTCGCGATCGGAGCACTTCTTCAAATGCTTCAGCTCCAAATCCTATCCTGGATGGAACGTTCCAGAGTTCCAGGTCCTTTCGACTCCTCGCACCAAGTCTTTTTTGCCAAAAAAAGTATAAACGTGGTCGCCGACGTGGACAAAGCAACCGAGCTCAGCTTTGACACCATGCCTGCATGCACACATCAGGATATCATTTAACAAAGTTGCAGCAGGGGGTTGACGCTGACGGCATCCTTATGCCGCAAAATTGTCGCCCAGCTTTTCATTCGCCCCTTCGTGGCATGTTTTTATGGCTCGCTTTTGCGAGATATTTGGCCTCTGGGACACGAAAATATATATAGCACCCAAAATGAGTCCCAAAATTCCTTCCAACTTTCAGGCTCCATGCACTTCCAAATCAGATTCATTCAGGGGCTCTGCCCCTTGAAACCTCACAAAAGGGAGGGGCCTCCTCGCTGACCCGAATGAATGCAAGGCTACGCTCCCGGACGCGTATTTTGATTTATCTATACGAATCGGCGGATATCCCGACTTGGCGCTTGGAAAAAAAAGCAAAATAAAGCTAACCTAACAACTAACCTAACCTACGCTAACAAATCTATGTTCTCTCTCTACGCTCTCTCTTTCTTTCTCTCTCTCTCTCCCTCTCTCTCTCTCTCTCTCTCTCTCTCTCTCTCTCTCTCTCACTTTTTATTGATTCCGTCAATGAATATAATGAATATCCGTTTCTGTTTGGTCCATCAACAGTTGGCATTCAGAACAGCAATCAAGAGACGGGGTATTGATGCGGTTTTCTCTCAGTTCCGATGCAAATTTGACAGCTCACTGTGGCTACAATCTGTTGAGGGGGCAGGCCAGCAACAAATTTCCCGACCACCATGCCCCGACAGCGAGAAACGTGTCTGTCGATGACAATCAGCTTATAAAACGCCTCATTCAATAGATAATGTTCTTTGGAAAGGCCTAGAGAAACAGATCATCCGTCGAGCATGGCTCATGATAGGAGTTATACAGGCTTTCCTAAATGCCCAGTTTTTCCAACGCGGATCAAAATTTGATCTGAGATCAGGAGCGACTGATCTCGGATCAAGTCGAATTCGAGTTTTTTCGGATCTGATCCGAGATCACGCTGTCGAAACTGATCCGGGATCAGTGGCTGATCTCGGATCAAAATTGTGTGTTTTTCCAAGGTGGCTCAAGTCCTGATCTCGGATCAGTTGGCTCTGATCCGAGATCAAATCTGATCCTCCATTTTTAGCGGATCAAGGGTGGATCAAACTGGCATTTGTGTTCAACTGTGCCGCAGTAGGTCGCAGAGTTGCGTTGTTTTTGCAGGCATTCAGTTCGACCGGTGGCACTTGTGGCGATTTATTTTTTGCACATTTTCCCCTTTTATGTAACCACAAAATTTTATAAAATTTTCAATTTTTTTCTATTTTTTTGGCTTTTTCGGTTTGTGGTTCCCATGATGTATGAAGACAATCCTAGAGTGTCTTGTTCACCGATCGAAAACATTTTTTTCATTTTCTGAGCCTTTTCAAATCAAAGAAAACGAAGGACCAAATTGACTTGACCGACCTTATTGCCGTCTCCCTAATGATGTCAGCAAATAGGGCTGTGCGAATCAGCATTCGAATCGAATCCCTCGAATCGAATCCATGTTGTTCGAATCTCGAATCGAATCCGAATCCATTGCCCAGTTTCGAATCGAATCATTTCGAATCGAATCGACCAAGATTCGAGTTTTTCTAATCGAATCTTCGAATTGAATCAAGAGTCGCACAGTCCTATGACTACTGGCTTTATTCAAAGTGATTGCAATTCCGGATTCTCGATCACAGAATGATGCTGGCTGTTGGTTGCCATTCCATTTTTGGAATCTCGAATCTTCGAATCGAATCGCACAGCCCTACCCAAAGCAGCAAACCACGTCCGCGAGTTTGGTCTCCTCAAGATACGTATTCGTATGTCAAGTTTTTAGAACTGCACCCGAAAGGGACAAACTAAAATGCGGACGCGGACCAATGGGAGACATGGCGGTTCGCAAAACAAGCGATTTACGTGGAATCACAGGTTAGGGTAGGTTGGGTTGAGTTAGGTTTGAATGGGTTAGGTTAGGTTAGGTTGGATTAGATTTTAGGGCAGCTTGGTTTGGAGATTTTGAGGTCAAAATTCGCACTGCAGCCACAGACCGCAAATTCCGCATTTTGGAAGGACCCCACCCGAAAGAAGAAGCGCAAAATAAGTACGAAAAAGGCAAGAAAATTCTGCTCACTGCACCAAACTTTTTTCAGCATCTTCAACATTGACATGACAACAACTGCAACAAAGTTCTAAAAATTTGTCATGCAGCTCGCCAAAATCAACACTTCCAAACAACAGCCAAACGATCACTCATCAACTTTACGCCGACACGCGCTTGAACAAGGTCCCTGTTTGACAGCGTTCCTTCGCAAGCGTTCTCTGTTGTCATGGCAACGAAAACGCGCATGTGAACTCCAATGCAGAGCCTGTTCCAACAGTGCTTCAGAAACTGATCCGAGATCAGAAATTCTCTCTGATCTGAGATCAGTGCCTCTGATCCGAGATCAATTGATCTCGGATCAGATTGCTGAAAAAAAAACTCAACTCATTTTGATCTCGGATCAGAATCTGATCCGAGATCAATTGATCTCAGATCATCTCCACTTTGATCCGTGTTGGAAAAACTGGGCATAAAAGTCACTTGACAACCCCAGAAAAGTGCAATGCAGTTTTGAAGCAACTCTGGAAGCTTGGAGTGGAGTTTATTCCAATCTGAACCTGAAATCTGTAGAAATAGCCTCACAAGAGAAGATTGAAAACTAGCAAATAGCAGGGGTTGTCTAAAAGTGAGTAAAGTGAGGTAAAGTAGGTTTAGTGAGTTTTGAGAAATCCTGTATAATCCTTTACTGTTCTTGAAAATAGGATAGGTACATCGGTGGCATTTTAAAGGCCTCTACTAATGCAGGCCGTCCAATTTCAACAGGGCTTGATACAGTTTCACGCCTTGCACGAATGTCATGATGTTTGGAAGCGCATGTTGCCGCATTGATTATACACTACGGATCAAGCTCATCACTAAAAATTCAAAAAGGCCGTCGCCACGAAGTCATGGCTTGACTTGCATTCCCATTACCCGGCAATGAACTTTCTCGGCGTCGTACAGGGTGAACCGTGGAATGCTTCAAAAACGAACTGCTGTTTTTTTTATCGAACAAACGTAAATGCAGCAAGCGGAAACACCTGATGCTGCAACAGCTGCTGATATCGCTCGCCTGTGAGTGTGCTCTCCAGGAAAAAGGCCCGATTGCAGCATTGTCCGAAATTGCCACCTACACATTTTGAGCTAAAATGGTGCTGAGTGTGGCCTCGACTGTCCAGTGGGATTAGTTGCACTCCAATAGTGCACTCCAATTCATAGCGGAGTAGAAGGCTCCGCTATGGCCATTTCGTGGAACGTCTGACCGAGAATGTGGTAAGAAGTTCGTGAGGTCCATGACGAATGACACATGGGGTTGCGGGCGTTCGGGTGGCGTCCATGGAACAAACGACACACTGCCGCTGCAGTGTGATGGTGATCACCCATTTGCAGCACCATCTCAATCCTCTCGGGATAGGAATAACGCTCTCACTCCATGTTGATGTTGCGACACCCTGTCAGCTGGCCACTCGTCAAAATTTTAAAACCGATAAAAACACCTTTTCAACCTGACGCCTCGACTTTTCTGCCAATAAACGCGCTTTTTCCTCAAAACTTATCACGGCCGCTCGTAGGGCTGAGCTTGATCCGTATTGTATATGGCGCCTGAGTTTGTTATGAACTCCCAAGTAGGTACAGGGTCTACCAAATATCTTCGAACATGGGAGAAATTTTTAAGGTCTGGCTAATACAGGGGCCATCTATTTTCAACAGGGCTAGATGCAACTTCACACCTTGCCAAAAAGTTATCGAACATATGGGAGCTCGGTCATAAATATGCATGACGTCGCGCGCTGCAAAACACCATGACACTCGTCTAATGGCGAGGGAGGGTGTTGTAGTTGGTATCACAAGAAACGCTCCTTAACGCTCAAGACGACCCATGTCATGGAGAGACGACTCGTGTTGCCCTCAACAGCGAAAAGGTGGAGGAAGGTGGGTCAGCGGAGACCGGCAGCGGCAGCGGAGACCGGGAGGATAAGGAGGACCACTGAAATTTCGAAAGCTATGGGAAAGTATAGGCGGTTCGATGCCTGGTGCAACCAGTGGCAAGGGATGGACGCCTGTAAAGTTTTGGAAT
Source organism: Sinentomon sp. SZTP_YWyxl (assembly GCA_030068105.1). Classification (NCBI taxonomy): domain Eukaryota; kingdom Metazoa; phylum Arthropoda; class Protura; order Sinentomata; family Sinentomidae; genus Sinentomon; species Sinentomon sp. SZTP_YWyxl. The sequence goes on from JASGXE010007193.1 coordinate 93,667, forward strand.
GGCTGTTGAAGTAATAAGTCGAGGATGCGACTGTAGGAAAAGAGGAAAAGAAAAAAAAAACACTTGTCTTGTGTAACTTAACTTCGGACACACCTTTCTCGATTAACAGAGCCCGCTTTGACAACTGTCAACGCACAGCGAATTGATTTTCAGTGGAAACATGTGTGTGTCAGAGAAATAATTGTTTGAGATGTCTTGGGAATGAATTAATGAGCCGTTTCCTTTCGGGGTTGCCCACCTATCAAATAAATGCAATTACAACAGAGGCTAAAATATGACAGAAACAGATCAATTATACATGTATGCACACCCATTTAGCAGCAAAAACCATGAAAAATAAAGAATAAAACCGCAGTGATTATGAATCAAGAAAAATGAACTTGACGGTGCTGGAGAATACTGACAATGGTAGATTGAATGTGGACACCGGCAACTGATTCCACTCAGCAATGGTTCTCGACAAAAAAGAGAACTTCCCAACTTCCTTTTGAAAACTAAGTAACCTGATTTTATAAATATGGTCTCGACGAGAATAAAAATGTGGCTGTTTTACGAATACATAGTCCAAAAGCTCACCCCATCCGCCATCATTTTTTGTTAAGCTTTACTCTTGAGAATCTGTTCTCGAAAAGTGGCATTTCTACGATAACCTATGACTCTCTTTATATCTCACTTGAACCAAGACCACCACAATTTGGGCTTTTTTGGATTTTTTTGTTTGGGGGGGGGGGGGGTGGGCACTGCGTGGAAGTGGTGGGTCAGAACGTATTTTGTCACTGACCATTTTATGTTTCGCTTTCTCCGCAGAACATGTCCTTAAGATTTGACGGTTCTACGCCCTACGGTGAAATATTACCTCCCCCATTAGTACTCCAATAGGGTCCATTTTGGGGGGACTTTCGGGGTGTATTATACATGGTAATGGTTGTGGTGATGGTAATGGTAATGGGAGTCCGGAGCCATTTTTTGCACTGGCTTATTTTGATTTGTTTTGCCATCAGGAATAGCTGGGTATGGTTTTCGTGGAGCTTTTACGGAACACCCTGGACACCCAGAAATAGGTTAGGGCCTAGCCTGTTATTGATGTTTGCCGCATCGACGATCAAATTTGTACCATTTATGCAATCATATAATGTTGTCAATTGAGTAGGTTAGTGAGGTCATGTATGCGCACCAATATTCGACAAAATTGCAAGGGATACGTTGGCGGATCCAGATATTTTGAGAACTGCTCATCAAAATGTCTCGCCAACAATCCTGATCAAATGCACCTGCTGAAATCAATAGAGGCACTTTTCCCCTACCCCGGTATAAAATTCCACCCCTCCAATACAACTATGATAAGCTCCATGCTGTTCAAAAGTGGGGTCCATTTTACTTGTGAATTTGTGGCGTTTAAAGAGGACTGGATATCGTAAAGATTGCAGTCTTGCCACTACCCCTTTGATTTTTTGAAAAAGACAAGATTTGAACAAGCTGAAGTCAGATATTATCGTTAATGCCTCGCGAGAGAATGACTAACTCAGATTTTATTCAACTCCACTCCACCACAAACACAAAACATGCCATCTCTGTATTCGTAATGTCATTTTACTTTTTCAGTGTCCGGCACATGATTTTTATGCCGCTGATGGTACTCGATGCATCGCCTCGAAAGTGCCCGCTGACGGGCACTGTATGTACTATTCGTTGCTTGTCATGGCTGCTCTCTCTTGGACAGTTTCTGCTCTTCGACACAAACTGGCCGACATCATCGAAAAGAAGTTCGGGAAAGATGTCATCCACCGTTACTGCATCGCCAACGAACATGAGAGCCACCCGGACACAGCAAATAAAGGCCGATCAACATGCCGCCGGGCTTATTTGGCTGGTGTCCGAGGGAGCAGCTGGGGAGATGAATTGGTTCTCCAGGCAGCCGCCCACCTCTTTCAAGCCAATATACAGGTGATATCGCCAGTCAACACCTATCTTGTCAAAGACGACGCCAGCTACAGAACATTTAATATCCGACACTGTTCAACCACTAAAAATGGCGACTTAAACCACTACGAGCCTGTGATGTTTGGGCCTACTCCAAAGGAACCGCCAGCACTTACACTTGCCCAAGCTCTGGTAAGAAGGGTCCTTATACCCACACCCGCATTGCGTCTATATCCATAATGCAACCTGAATAGTTTTTGGGGGAAACTTTTTTGTTGCCTCACCTTCTCTTGCATGCGTGTGAAACGTCTGTAAAGACAAGACTACTGATCACTGAGCAGCAAGAAAAAAGAAAAACGATTCATTATACCCTTTGCTGCACTGAATGTCTTGCGATAAGTTTGACCTGCATGTGAGTTTCTTGTGAAAACTGTCATTTATCAATCACAAAAATGTAAAAAACCGTCACATGTAGGTACCTTTATGCGTGGAAAAGGCACTATTGAGACGATTTTCTATTTGTCGTACACTTCGATCTCTTTCATTTGTGTTTCGCACCACCTCTTGTCATATACCTATTTTTCATCCCATTGCGATGGTCATTATTCAATTCAATTCAATTCAATTTAATTTTATTTGCTTAATATTTTCGCAAATATGTCAAACAAGTTATTTACAAAGAAACAGATTGCCAACATTTTCTTCATGAAGAAATCACAGATTACATACACTCAAAAAAGAAAAGAAAAAAAAAGTATTCAAACGGTAAGAGGACGAAAACGATTACAATCAAGAAAACGAAGGAGGTCAAACCAACTATTATGCAACATGATAAGTCTGATAAAATTGCTTCTTGGCCAAGTTTAAGTGAATTTTTATATTTATTTATTTATTTTTATTTATTCTTTATTTTTGAGCAAACACGCTAAGCAGGGGAGAGTCTCTGGGAAGATTGTTCCAGTCGACAAGAGTTCGTGGAAAAAAGGAATATTGAAATGCACGTGCTTTTATTAACGGAATCTGGAATTGAAAGTTATGTAGCGCACGTCTTGCAAGAAATTTAGGCGTAAAAGGAGGAGGTATCTCAATAAGCACTTTTCGTTGGAAAATTTTGGTAAGCATGGCCAATCTTTTGTCCTTCCTACGTTGGAGAAGTTGGTCCAGGCCAAGATCAGTCAGCATTTGAGAGACACTGGCTGTTCTCTGATAGTTGTTAACAATGAACCTCGCGGCACAGCGTTGAACACGCTCAAGAGCATCGGCATGAGACACTAGAAATGGGTCCCATACAACCGAGGCATATTCAAGAAGCGGAAGTACTGTGGCCTTATAGGCAAGGAGTTTAGTTGAACTATCTGCGTGTGAGAGATTACGTTTTAGAAACCCCAACGAAGACCTTGCCTTGCCCACTGCCATATTTATATGATCACTCCAGTCCAAGTTTTCATGCAATTTTACACCAAGGTATTTAACCGAAGGCTCAGCGGGTACCATCTCTGCGTTTATTTGGTATTGCGTGTGAGGAAAAGCCTGAACTTGGAACCGAGGATGGAATTTGACAAAAGCGCATTTAGATACATTTACATTCATGTGCCATTCATCGCACCACTGCTGGATCTTGTTCAAATTTGCCTGAAGCTTATTTATATCATTTTCTGAGGAGATGGCCTTGTAAACAACAATATCGTCAGCATATAATCGAATGTCACAGTCAATTAACTCGAATAGGTCGTTAATATACAAGGTAAAAAGCAAAGGACCCAATGCGCTACCCTGAGGCACTCCAGATTCAAAGTCTACATGGGCCTTCGAAGGGGCATGATCTACCATTACTTTGGCTTTACGGTGTGCCAGATATGATTCAATAAGTCTGAGAACATTGAACCGAAATATTGACCGACAACAGCCCTCCCGACCAGCGACCTTTGACTCTGCAACGCTTCCGTCCTCATCTGTAGCCTCTAACTCCACACGGCTTTTGGCCTCATCTCCCGTTGGACGGATGCAGTTGGAGTTTAGCACCAGGGGAATTGAGTCTCTTCTCCTGAAATTGTCAGCCTGCAAAGCCGGGGGACCCGATCAAATTCCCAATGCCCTCATCAAGAATCTTGCGTCGCAGTTGGCCCCATTTCTTTCAGTCCTATTCGATAAGATAACCCAATCATGCTGTTTCCCCAATGACTGGAAAATTTCCAATGTGGTACCTATTCCCAAAAATGGTTCTTCTGAGAATCCAAATGACTACCGTCCAGTCTCACTTCTTTCTACATGCAGCAAAATCTATGAAAAGATTATTCACATCCACTTATACACCTTTGCCGAGACAAATGATCTGTTCAGCTCAACCCAGCATGGCTTTCGCAGCAAGCTGTCGTGCACCACCCAACTCATTGAGTTTGCGCATGATATTGGCACTTCCCTCGATAGAAGAGAAAATGTCCAAGTAATCTTCTTTGATTTCCGCAAGGCTTTTGACCTTATTCCTCATAACCTACTACTCATCAAGCTTTCCCGCCTAAATATACCCACCTCAATCATTTCCCTTCTCGAGAGCTTTCTGAGAAATCGGTCTTTCAAGGTTTCTGTGGACGGAACTGTAACTGGTTCTTCCCATGAAATCCTTTCAGGTGTCCCGCAAGGCAGTGTTCTGGGGCCGCTTTTGTTCCTCCTTTTTATAAACGATATTTCAGGTGTTATAACCTCCAAATTCCGGTTGTTTGCTGACGACTTAGTGGTATACGCTTCAGTGCCACGAACAAATAATGGGCTGTGCGAAACACTTGGCACTGATATCGTGTCCAGGCTGGGCAGAAGAATGGGGGATGGAACTAAATTATACAAAATGTAAATGGATGTTTTTGCCAGAACTCGCAACCAGCCACGTGAACCTTTCCCTAAACTTCAAATAGGGTCGCATACCATAGAGCAGGTTTCCCATTTCAAATATCTTGGTGTCATCTTTAGTTCTGATTTGTCATGGTCGCGTCATGTTGAATATGTTTGCTCTTCCGCTAGGCAAGTACTTGGTTTTGTCCGTCGCACCCTACAACACGCCCCAAAAAGTAAAGTTAAAAGCTTATTGTGCTTTGGTTTTGCCCAAACTTGAATACGCTTGGGTCCATTTTGGGGGGACTTTCGGGGTGTATTATACATGGTAATGGTTGTGGTGATGGTAATGGTAATGGGAGTCCGGAGCCATTTTTTGCACTGGCTAATTTTGATTTGTTTTGCCATCAGGAATAGCTGGGTATAGTTTTCGTGGAGCTTTTACGGAACACCCTGGACACCCAGAAATAGGTTAGGGCCTAGCCTGTTATTGATGTTTGCCGCATCGACGATCAAATTTGTACCATTTATGCAATCATATTATGTTGTCAATTGAGTAGGTTAGTGAGGTCATGTATGCGCACCAATATTCGACAGAATTGCAAGGGATACGTTGGCGGATCCAGATATTTTGAGAACTGCTCATCAAAATGTCTCGCCAACAATCCTGATCAAATGCACCTGCTGAAATCAATAGAGGCACTTTTCCCCTACCCCGGTATAAAATTCCACCCCTCCAATACAACTATGATAAGCTCCATGCTGTTCAAAAGTGGGGTCCATTTTACTTGTGAATTTGTGGCGTTTAAAGAGGACTGGATATCGTAAAGATTGCAGTCTTGCCACTACCCCTTTGATTTTTTGAAAAAGACAAGATTTGAACAAGCTGAAGTCAGATATTATCGTGAATGCCTCGCGAGAGAATGACTAACTCAGATTTTATTCAACTCCACTCCACCACAAACACAAAACATGCCATCTCTGTATTCGTAATGTCATTTTCCTTTTTCAGTCTCCGGCACATGATTTTTATGCCGCTGATGGTACTCGATGCATCGCCTCGAAAGTGCCCGCTGACGGGCACTGTATGTACTATTCGTTGCTTGTCATGGCTGCTCTCTCTTGGACAGTTTCTGCTCTTCGACACAAACTGGCCGACATCATCGAAAAGAAGTTCGGGAAAGATGTCATCCACCGTTACTGCATCGCCAACGAACATGAGAGCCACCCGGGCACAGCAAATAAAGGCCGATCAACATGCCGCCGGGCTTATTTGGCTGGTGTCCGAGGGAGCAGCTGGGGAGATGAATTGGTTCTCCAGGCAGCCGCCCACCTCTTTCAAGCCAATATACAGGTGATATCGCCAGTCAACACCTATCTTGTCAAAGACGACGCCAGCTACAGAACATTTAATATCCGACACTGTTCAACCACTAAAAATGGCGACTTAAACCACTACGAGCCTGTGATGTTTGGGCCTCCTCCAAAGGAACCGCCAGCACTAACCTTTGCCCAAGCTCTGGTAAGAAGGGTACTTATACCCACACCCGCATTGCGTCTATATCCATAATGCAACCTGAATAGCTTTTGGGGGAAACTTTTTTGTTTCCTTACCTTCTCTTGCACGCGTGTGAAACGTCTGAAAAGACAAGACTACTGATCACTGAGCAGCAAGAAAAAAGAAAAACGATTCATTATACCCTTTGCTGCACTGAATTTCTTGCGATAAGTTTGACCTGCATGTGAGTTTCTTGTGAAAACTGTCACTCATCAATCACAATAATGTAAAAAACCGTCACATGTAGGTACCTTTATGCGTGGAAAAGGCACTATTGAGACGATTTTCTATTTGTCGTGCACTTCGATCTCTTTCATTTGTGTTTCGCACCACCTCTTGTCATATACCTATTTTTCATCCCATTGCGATGGTCATTATTCATCCATTCCATTCTTTTTGTTTGTTTGGATGAGTCATTTCTTTTGTTATTCGTGCTCGTTTGACCGCAGCTCAGCTTAAAAAGATAGATATACAGATCGAATAGGAATTTACCGGTCATTTATGAAATTGTTTTTCGCCTTTAATAACTGCCAATGCGGAAGAAAACTCGGACGCAAATCTGATATGAGTTCGGCAATCAGCCAGTCACTGCAATAAGGTACTGGGTGCAGCACAGTAGATGGACAATAATCGTCCTGCCCTTCAGTGTTTCACAGAGGCTCAAAATGTGCTCCATATCTGCAGCGACACTTTAATCGTGGACACGCTTATCCTGTTCTTGTAATACATTGTTGTTCATATCAGGCGTGATTGTATTAGAGACACTCATAATGGCCGCACGTAGTTCTTCTAAGTTGTTTGCACGAGCCTTGTTGGTACACGTTTGGTTTCAGGTGTCCCCATATGGGGACAGGTCTGGTGACCTCGGGCCACGACTTTGGCCCTCCACGGCCAATCCACCTTCCTGGAAGTTGCTCATTGAGGCAGTTGCTGGAGAGGACACTGAAGTAGCAGGTGCACACCATCATGTTGAAGGAAACAATCATTGGTTGGTGGTGCACTCATGGGAACACTTCCTCCTGGATTACCTTTCTCCATTGAGGTTCACTTCAATACAACAGGCCGATGACTGAATCGCAAAAAATTGCAGCCCAAACGTTAATTTTCTGGATATGCTGTGGCTTTCCCTGAAAACAGTGTGAACATCTGCCAAGAACACGTTCAACCACGCAAGCAAGCAGTCGGCACACCGTGTATGCGACCTGGCAAACGAGGCAACGAATGCATTGACGGCGGGCGCGATGATTCAGGTATTCTGAACACGGCATGCCTGCTTCGCCTTCGAGTCAAACCCGCACGAGAAGCGGTCAACAGGTTGTTATCTACCGCTGAGCTTGCCGCAATTAAAACACACATCTCGCTTCACGTTACGCCTCGAAGGCGCTGCCTGAGAATGAATGTGGAGCAAAAAATCCGTTTTGAAAAAAATCAAAACCTAAAGATCAAACCTGGTGGACATCTGAAGTGCTAATTTTTATTTAAACTGTATATGTATGTATACAACATAGTGCTGCCACTTCAATTGAATGTACCCACCCTTTGTATTGTGAAAATTATTGATATTCGCAAGTCTCTGAAAAAAGGCATTGGCTTTTACTTGCTCAATGTTGGATTGAATGTCCAACGCATAAACTTTTGTTGTCTCACTGTATGTTTAAAATTTTGAGAAGGTACTGGCGTACACAAAGGTGAAGAATGTGTTCACACATACCAGTTGAACGCAGAGCAGAATTGGGCTACGATTATTGGGCATCGTTCTGCTTGCGAGCCCAAGGTGTATGCAACAAGGTAAAAGGTCGCACCACCAGCCGAATGGCTGTCAGTCCATATGACTCCACGATGATGATACCTAAAAACCCTTTTGCGAAAATTTCATTGGGAGTGGAACTTTATGCAAATTCCAGTTTGCACATTGCTAGATGAAAAAATGGCAGAAATACTTCTGAAAAAAAAAACGGCCGTTTTTGGTCAAATGCAACAACTTTTTTTTGTTTTCGCTGGAAACTGAACCTTTCGCAAAAATGAGCTGCACATTCAAAGAAAATGGCCGCATCCCTTTGGTCAGTTGGAGATTCTCTGCTTCTCGTGTCCTGATACAACTGACTGCTTGAGGAACTGGTTTCCTCATCGGGCGAAATGTCTCACGTGTCAACCATTTTTGAGACGTCGAATTTACTCTGCCAAAAGCTGCAGATATTGCACATATTTTGGTGTCCTTCAAACAGACATTGTCCGACCGTCGTGAGCAACGCAAATCCGTTTGAAAACATACACATGTGTTTAGTAAACGACAATACTCCTTTTTGCCCTCCATTGACCGGTTTTGAGCGAAATGTTGTTTTTCGTTTTCGCCTTCATGTCGAAATGAGTTTATACCGAGGGTGGCCGACCCTTCCCTTACCACATAACGGACTTATTCGTGAATTGTTTTTTATTTTTTTATTTTTTTGCTCTTTTGCTCACCGGCCTTGTCTGTCTGTCTGGAAACGGACCATCCCAAATAGGAGCAGGTCATATTTGTTGTAAGGTTCCAGAATGTCGTCAAATTCGAAAAGTGTTTTTGTACGCACCGAGAAAAGAAAAGAATCTTTCAGCAATTGCTGATGACCATCCAGTCTTAATCTTTTATTTATTTTTGGTCTGGTTTTCTTTTCTGACATCAGGAAAGGAAGCAGAAAGCAGAGAAGCGTGCCGCCGCAGCAGCATCACGGGCAAAGGAGGAGGAGAAAAAAGGAGCTAAGAAAGCCCAAAAGCGTGCTTCATCTGGAGTTAGTGAGGCAAGTGGTGGCAGTAGCAGCAGACCAAAAGAAGGCAAAAAGCAACGAAGGATCTGGCGATGCTGACAACGATAGGAATTTGTCATGGTGCCCTCCTGGATATCAGAAAAGGGGAGGTGTCAGCCGTGGCCCGGTTGCAACGCCCGAGTATTGGAAGGTAAGCATGTGCTTTTTTATTTTCCTTTGTGCAGTTATCGTTTCTGTCGACTACACATAGGATTTAATGGGTTTCCCCAAGACCACACTATAAAGTACGTTTGTTATAACGTGCACGTGCTGCATGATTTTTACGCGCTTTATCAGCGTTTTCAATTTTGCCACCTTTGCTGCTATTCCATTTCAGCTGCTGAAAAGTGGATCATTGCAGGCGTGGTGCAGGGTGCGCTATTTTTTGTGGGCGATATTCAAGCGTTGCATAAATGCTAGTTTTTTTAGCCCCTTCAAAACAGCAATTCTGTTAATTCCACAAGCACCTGCCAGGTCTTGGATATAGTAGGTTTACGTAAGAGCGCGGATTGTTCTACGAATAAAGTGAGGCAAGCACACAACGTTCATTGTCGTCATCAGTGGCATTTCTTGCACGGCCTGGCCTAGGAAGGTCGCTGCAATTGCCCACGGCTACCAACTTTCGATAGGTCGTACGGCAGTTGTCCGATGCGGCTCAAGTCGTCGTGGAAGTATGGATGTCTCTACTGGAACAAAGCTCAGCTTTCATCGACAAATCTCTTGAGAGACATGTTGGCTCCGAAGGTCGAAAGCAACGCATCATCGACTCCCATGTTTTCTGGCCCTATACCTATTCCCGAGAATGCCCAAGCTTCCGCTAACACGAAGCTCAGCTTCCCCCCACTTCCTGCAGTGTTCATGACCAAGAACTCCAGCAGAAAAACACTGATAAAAAGCTGGACACCCAGTACTAGGATGGGTCCTGTTGGCTTTACCTTGAAAACTCGAGCAGCCGCAGTCAGGCAAGCAATTAAATTAAAAAATGATAACGAAAAACAGACGAGCCGAGCTCTCTCATTGGCAAAAGGTGGACGACCCAAGGTCAAGCATGTGCACCGATTTTCAGCCTTACAGTATACTACAGACCTGATTTTTCCTTCTGTTTTCAATGGGGGCCGTGAAACAAAAACCAGCTTCGCGTTCGTCCGCTAGAGGTGTATTATGAGGACCAAGAAACGGGGATGAAATCAGTGCAGTTAAATGGGACTGTGCATGCCTCGTTCGATGTTTTTGCCGATATTGTGAGAAATAATGGACGGATTTTGATCAAATATGGATCATTCGAAAGCCAAAGAATGTAACTGACGACGTATAATCAAAAGGTCACATTCGCGCTTCGCGATTTTGCTCGCAGATTCTTCGTTTATACAGGGGGACAAAATTGCACAATCGCAGGGAAACACTCAGAAAGTGCCAAGATTCTGAGCCGTGCAATTGTGTTCCCTCGGCAATAACGGATTGCAATTTTCTTCTTTTTCTTTTTCCTATTTTATATTCATGGTATTTTTTGCGACTGAGCAAAAATAAGGGGTTATCGATTACAGTCGGCTAGGTCAGGCCATGTTAGGTTAAGGTTAGATTGGCCAAAGGGGGACACAATTAAATACAAGGCTTACAAGGCTCTGATTACGGCTGTTTTCTCTCAGGCCGGAGAGATCTCTGTTGCTTGTTTCAAAACCACCGGAGATAGTTGAGGATATTATCGATCCCTTCCCCTCGAAAACGTGGATATCCGCAACTTTAACCGGTGGTTTTAAAAAAAGCATCGGAGATCTCTCCGGCCTAAATGTTTCTCTGCGAGCGTGCAATTTTGTCCTCCCAGAATAAAACTTAACTCGAGAATAATTTGCTCAAGTGGTCAGAGGATTTGCCAGACATCTCTTTCCCCTTTGAAGCGGAGTGAAATCAATCCAAAATTTGGAACTTCCCACCATAAAAATTGGACCCGATTTCCGCGCAGTTAGAATACGCGTGCGAGGTTTGGGATCCTTTTCTTGTGAGCCACATTCAGGCTTTGGAACGCGTACAACGCTTTGCAGCACGACTAATTTTTGCTGATTTCAATAGAAACACAAGTGTAACGAATTTGCTCTCTACGCAAATCTCATCACCCTTGCTGAGCGTCGGAAATCGAGGCGGCTTGAATTGTTTTCTAGTATCGTGTCCTCGCGATCTCAGCTGCGCCTACCACCCTCTTTCACGCTGCTCGATGAAATGCGCCGAACTCATTCTAACGCCCAAGTTCGAGGTCCCACAATTCGATTTAATCCTTATTTCCACAGTTTTTTCCCGCGAACCTCCAGGGATTGGAATGCCCTTACTCGCCCATTCAGCGCAACGTATTGGTCTGATTCTTATTGCTCATGGTAAACACCGAGTCAACTTTTCAATTTTCCTTTTTAGTCACCTTTACCTGCATTTGTATTTTTTTCTCTTTCCTGTCACGAGACTCCTGGATTTAGCTTCATTTTTTCTTCTCTTTTCTTCTCTCTCTCTCTTTCACAGTAATTTTCCATGTGCATTGTTTTTAACCTTTGACGTGTCATACCATTTCACTAGAAATTAAAATAATAATAAATAATAAATAATAAATTTCCTCCTGGCTTTTCACATACATATACATTACATTGTACATTATTATGGAATAATGGAATAATGTACAATGGAATAATGTACATTACAATGTACATTATTCCCGGGACCGAAGGAAAGAACGACAAAAATGATGCACGCAGTCAAAATATCGCAGGTCTGAGCGATCTGTGTAGCGTTTGTGTTTGTTCTAATTTCATTTATCGCGCGAATTGATAGCGCGATGCCCTTCCTGCGATAAAATCGCGGCAAGAATCGCTGCTGGACGCTGATATGGGAACACAGCTGTGTCAATGACTGATTTACGGGCTCAGGCCTACGCCTGTGCGAAATAACGGGATAGCAATTCAGGGATCAAATCTTTTATTTGGCAGTGACGAAAGTATCAATAAAATGCCTATGCTGGAGGCCTGTGGGCCTTTTTTGTGAAAATTATTCATTCACGTATTTTTCTATGTCTGACGCCATGCTGTCTGCGGAATAATCGATTTACCCCAGGGATAGGGGTTATTCTCCTTATCCCTGGATTTACCATTTTCTCTTCCAGCCCCTTGTGTTCCATCTGGACAGGATTGCGTTGCGAATGGCCAGCAATAAACCACCAGCATTGCATTCTTGTAATAGAAATGCAAAGTATATCCCCAAAGGTCTGCCCAATGGGTTCAAATCATTGTGGAGCATAACATGGCTGGCATCATGTTCAATGAAAAAGACCAGGAAAAGTGAAGAACGGGTGGTTTGGTCACTTTTTGGAAGTTGCGGCGAAATCGGATGCGCTAAAGTGGACCAAAAAATGTTTTTTAAAGATTTCTGAAATTGACCTTTCGATATTTCGGTCGCCAGTAAAGATTTTATCGACATTTTTTAATTGTCCGAGACCGTACATTCTTTGGCTATCGCAGGATCCATATTTGATCAAAATCCGTCCATTATTTCTCACAATATCTGCAAAACCATCGAACGGGGCATGCGTAGTCCCATTTAACTGAATTGATTTCGTCCCCGTTTCTTGGTCCTCATAATACGCCTCTGAAGTGCGTTCATTTTCAGAATGGTCCGCGCCAAAACTCGCAGCAACACGAAGGTGGGAGCGGGGGCACGACAGTGGTGTCCAAATTTTGCAACATTCTTTGCCTGAATATCCGATTTGTTTCATTTAAGCGCTATTTTCGAGCGCTATTTTCGAGCGCTATTTTCCAGCGCTATTTTTAGCGGACGAACGCGAAGCTGGTTTTTGTTTCACGAGTTCGAGGAAAAAAAAATCAGGTCTGTGGTGTGGTCTTGGTTTCCCTTTCCTGATTCTGAGTTGTGTTTCTCATGTGTTCATCAATATCACTTGTTTGATATTCTATGTTTGCTCTGCCGCAAGCTAATGCTACTCAACTTTTCATCAAGCAGTGTAGGTATTCGCATGCAAAGGGAGGTCGTCCTTGCAAAACATGATACACATTTCTTCAATATCTGCGAGTCGGAAAGCAAATAAAGAAATGTCATTTCGAACCACCCTCCCCCGCTCCCTCTCTTCTTCTGTGGCGACGTGTAACAAAATCTTAACCCTCCCTCCCCCGTCTCCAGCCCAAAAGATTACGAAACCATGCGCAACAAGTGATCGAACCTGTTCAGTCCAGTTTAGACTGAAATTAGCAAAGTTATGCCCATTCCATTTTCGCATATTCCAGTTTCGCCCAAGAAATGTCTTCTTGTCGCCCAAGAAATGTCTTCCCTTTAATTTGACCAAGGCGACTTTTAGTTGATGAAATTGCCAGGAATATGGACAGGGGACATTGCACACATGCCATATTTCTTGATTTCCAGAAGGCTTTCGATTTGGTCCCGCACGGCCAACTCTTACGTAAAATGAAATCGATGGGCTTTCCTGCATTTGCCTTAAAGCTCACTGCAAGCTTTTTATCTGATCGTTCCCAAATGGTGTCGGTTCTTACATCTACCTCCACTGAAACGCCCGTCACTTCCGGCGTTCCTCAAGGCAGTGTTCTGGGCCCACTTCTCTTTTTGATATATATGTATAAACGACAGTTGTCAATTTATCATCTGGCATACGGCTATTTGCGGACGACGTCGTAATTTACAGAGTTGTCAATTCCCCCAGGACAGCTCGCTTCTTAGT
>JASGXE010007194.1:0-89072 GCA_030068105.1 Sinentomon sp. SZTP_YWyxl
GATTTTAGCTTGTCTAAGAGTTTGTCGTGAGGAACTAAATCAAACGCTTTTTGAAAATCAAGAAAAATAGCGTGAGTACAAAGCACAAATTTTGTTTTTCTTGCCACCGAACGTTTTCTGCGTCAACAAAATTTTCTGCATTCACCATACTGTAAATGTGTCCGAATGTTCGCGTTTTTTGTTTTTGGAATTGGACTTTCGAAAAAGGAGATGGCGCAAAGAATCGCACCACACGCCACCCATTACGAACGGATGGTCCATGAAATATGGAAACCAACATCCTAACCTGCCCCATCCGAACCTGACCCAATATAAAACCCGCCCAAACCAATCATATCCAGCCCAACTTTCTTCTTTATCATTTTCGATAATGAGCTGACAGCCAAACAGCCGGTGGCTCGGCATGAACCTTAATGCACACGTTGGGCTCGCAGGGTGAACCCATGATCCCCATAATTATATTCCCCAATATTCACAAGCTCATCTGGACGAATTCAAGAAGCTGCGCACTGAACTCAATGCGGCGCCGAGACGCAGTACATCCGGAGCTCCCTCCCGGAGGAATTGAAGCATAGACCTAAGAAGTTTTTCAGTCATTTAAAATATAAGACCAAGGGTGCCTCCTCTTCGATCCCTACTCTGAAGACCCACGATACCGTTGCTTGTGAGCCTGTGCAGAAAGCCAACGTTCTCAATCAATTCTTTGCCACCGTATTCACGGATGAGGATATAGCGCTTTCCCGAGAAGACATAAGGCCTTTTTCTTCCGAGGCACCTGCCCTCCTTGACGTCCACATTTCTAAAGCAGGAATTATATATCTTATCAATGACCTCAATCCCAACAAGTCACCCGGTCCAGATGCTATCTCCGGCATCTCCGCAAAGTTTCTCAGGACTGCACCTAATGAATTTGCTTCCTTTTTAGAGCTTCTGTACACACGTTGCATTTTTCAGGGCGCCATCCCCAGTGATTGGAAAATTGCGAACGTGACGCCAATATTCAAGACCGGCTCCAGATCTGACCCATCCAACTATCGTCCAATCTCCTTGACCAGTGTTTGCTCCAAATTGTTTGAACATATATTGTGCTCTACACTGGCTTCCTATCTAGAAGTAAATGATTATCTCATTAAAGATCAATTTGGCTTCCGCAAGGGAAGATCCTGTGAAATGCAGTTAGCGAGGGTGCTCCAAGAGATTTCTAGAGCCGCTGACTCGAGCCTCGATGTCGATATGATATTTATTGATTTCTCGAATGCCTTTGATAGGGTACCCCACCAGCGACTCCTCTCGAAATTGGCAGCACTCGGGGTAGGTGGCAGATTTCTAGACGTCTTGCGGTCTTTCTTGACCTCTCGGCAGCAATCAGTTGTACTAGCGGGTGTGTCTTCCTACGTTATTCCCGTAACGTCTGGCGTTCCTCAAGGAAGTGTACTTGGTCCAATTTTATTTCTTGTCCACATCAACGACCTTGCTTCGAACCTGTCCTGTAGTGTGCGTTTATTTGCCGATGATTGTCTAATTTACAAAATCGTCCGTGAGGCTGGAGACAGAGATCTATTGCAGTCGGATCTCAGGCAAATCGAATCTTGGTGTAAAACAAACCAGATGCAGCTAGATTTTGACAAGTGTGCCCTCCTTCCAGTCACATCAAAGTTGTCTCATGTTCAGTTCCAGTATACACTCTGAGTTCTGGTGTCTTAAATTCCGTGAACGAATACAAACATCTCCGCTTGACCTTTTCAAGAAACTTAAGCTGGGGTAAGCATGTTTCCTCAGCAAGGCTAATCGTATGCTGTACCTAGTGAGGAGGACTCTAAAGCATGGAACGAGTGACACCAAATCCGCCGCATATTTTTCCCTTGTTAAACCACTTCTCGAGTATTCTTCGGCTGTTTGGGACCCTTTTAAGCTGTGCGAAGTTGTAGCCGTAGAAGCCATCCAGGAGGAAAGCGGCGAGATTTGTAACTAATCGATTTGCAAGATTTGATAGCCCCTCCGCTATGATTAAAGACCTGAGATGGTGTTCTCTTGCTGGAAGACGCAAATGCTCGAGGCTTGCCTTGCTCTCTCACATCTATTCTAGTATATGTTCTTTCCTAACTGACTTGAGATCTTCTATACAGCCTCCAAATTATACTTCTCGATGGGACCATAGAATGAAAATCCAGCAAATAAGCTGTAACAAGGATGTATTCCATTATTCTTTTATTCCTCGCACTATATCCGTGACTGGAATTCCCTGCCTCGGGACTTAATGAGTGAATTATACCATTCCGGTAAAGCATCATCCAAGGCCTGGTTTCAAAAGAACCTGTATTCATGTTAAGGCATTGTTTGTTGCTTACATTTTGTCATTCAAGCAGATTCATTGATTTAACAAATTCCCAGGATTTCATTCCCATCGTTTACTTTTACGTTTCACTTCATTTGCCTGCTTTTCGTAACGATTTTCATGCATTATGAAACTTTGAATGTTCTATATACTCGAAGGTTAACCATTCTGCTTTTTTTAGATCTCATCTTCTTTTCGTTTCAGGTCTTAATTTATTCTTCATTTCAGGTTTAATTTTGTTTTATTTTTGTCGTTCCAGGTTTTATTTTCTTTTGTCCATTTCAGGCTCGGATGCAGTTTTGACTTTTCCTGAACGTTTAACCTTTTGTGCATGACTGCATGTTAAAAAAAGCAAACTAGATACATATAGATAGTTAGATAAGACAAGATAGACATAAGCAAAGTTTTCTGCACTTGGTGGCAGAGAGTGTGTCACAAGTTGTGCGTGTGTCACAAGTTGTGAGTGTTATGTTAATGTTATTGTGTTAAGAGTCGGACAATGGCCGACAGGTTGAGGAAAAATGGTTGAGGCAATGGCTTTCAGCCAGAGTGGCCCTCCTCGCCGAGCCACCGGCCGTATGGCTCAGATGGCGGTTGATGATGATGATGATGATGATGATGATGATAATCACAGCCCGACTCCGCTCTGCATTTAATGGAATTTATGTAAAGGGGTAACAAAGGTGTCCAGGCATCCATATTTAACAGGGAATAGCTTTTGGAATGTCGAGCTGCGGCTTGCGACAGGTTCAAAAACGTTTGTGGGGTTTCAGCGTGGAATAGATGGAGGAAGGAGATCCTCCGGTTGAGGGAGGAGGGAGCATACCCATCCCCATGACCAGCAAAAATTAAAAATTTGGTAGAAGACCAATGCACAAAGTCATTCTGGACGTTGATGCGCATATGTCCGGTCCAGTGTCCATCCAACCTACCCCAAGACCTAACCTATCCTAAAATCACCCCCTATTTTAAGATGGTGGATCACACCATTATTCGGTATGCCAAGGTTTTGTGGTGAGTGTTTGTTTGAACACCATACAACAATGAAAGCTCCCTTTTTGAAGCAGCCAAACCACTGGCCCGTTTCAGTCCGGACTTGGTACTTGTTCTCTCTTGAATAAAAAGCTTGCATTTTTAGGCCTATAAATAAATTGTTTTAATGTCAATTTCGAATGTTTTATTTTTTTTCCACGGTTTTGCAAATTGGAATTGTGCGAAACGTGAGAGATCTAGGCAGGTTTTGGGAATATGCGATCACCTTTGCTAGTCATTAGAAGGTAACAGTCCCAAAACCTGACTGCCACCGCATCACGAAATGGGCCATACCGCATCTCAAAAATGAAAGGTTTTCCTTTTTCTCCAAATTTTCTTAAAGGGATATGTGGAAAAGGTTAGGCTGGGTTTGGTTTGAGGTTAGGCTGGGTTAGATCAGGTTTGGTTGGTTGGTTGGCATAGGTCAGGTTGAGCTTAGATTATGTTAGGTAATGTTACGGTAAGACAAAATAAAGCAAAAAATTAATCTTAACCTAACCATACCTAACCTTCTTTAACCAACCAACCCAACCTAACCTCGACAAACCTTTTCACCCCGCATCCCAATCAGAAGAATATCGGAAAAATGGAAAAATCTTTCAGTTTTTAGATGCGGTGGATGCGGACGGGGCAGATTCTGAGATGCGATGAGAAGATGCGGTGGATGCTATGGAAAGCAGGTCTTTGAAACTGTAACTGGTTTCTGCTGCTTTCACAAATTTCCTTTTCAGTAGGTTTGAGACTCCTTGAAATGGTCGATGTTAAGTGCCTCGCTGGGGCGTCAGCGTAAACCCAAACCATTTTGCGCTCCAATCGCAAAGAAGAGTGCACTTTCAAATGTTGACATTGAATTCGTCCTCGCATGAGTTCATCTTGCATATCGCTGCCAACGCGACAGTTGAAGTGAACGTTCGTTCTTTCTTTGAATCGTTGAATCACTTCAAAGTTGGTTGTGACTCACAATACCTCGTCCGGTGGAGAATAAACTCACCCCAGCGAGAATAAACTCATCCGGACGAGAATGAACTCGTCCGGACGAGAATAAAGTCATCCGCGAGAAAAATGTCGTCCGGACGAGAATAAAATCGTCCGGACGAGAATAAACTTGTCAGGACGAGAATAAACTCGTCCTGACGAGAATAAACTCGTCCGGACGAGAATAAAGTCGTCCGGACGATAATAAACTCATCCGGACGAGAATGAACTCATCCGCCAAGAAAAAAAGTTGGAAATACAACCGTGAGCGACGGAAGCGTGGAAGGCTTACTTTCACAAATGGTAAAAAATATTTCACACGGACGACTTTATTCTTGTCATGGACGAGTTTATTCTCGTCCGGACGACTTTATTCTCGTCACGGACGAGATTACTGTCATCGGACGACACGAGAATATTCTCGCCCGGGCGACTTTATTCTCGTCACGGACGAGATATTCTCGTCCGGACGACTTTATTCTCGTCAGGGATGAGATTATTCTCGTCAGACGACTTTATTCTCGTCACGGACGAGAATATTCTCGTCAGGGCGACTTTATTCTCGTCACGGACGAGATTATTCTCGTCCGGACGACTTTATTCTCGTCTCGGAGGAGATTATTCTCGTCGGACGACATTATTCTCGTCAGGGCGACTTTATTCTCGTCACGAACGGGATTATTCTCGTCAGGGGCACTTTGTTCCTCCTCAGATACTCTCCGCCAAACCAGAGGAATGAAGGAGCATGCTGAAGTTTCCTTTTAGATTTGAGCCGAAGAGGAAGATAGAGGCAATGTCAGTTGGAAAAGCTGGGAAAGAGGCATGGAAACTGAAGAAGGGCCGCAGATTTTCCAAGAGTTTTGGAAAGAGGAGCAGTTAAAAAAAGTCCATGAGGGCAGAAGCACTTTGGTGGGCAACTTTCCACCCACGACGAATTTTGAACCAAGATTTTGCCCGGATTTAGTTTTACTCAATTTGTACCTGCTAACAAATTGTTCACGTACTCCTTTCCGACGGACGAATTCAGCAGTTTCATGGAAGGCCCCATGCAAACCTATTTGGTTTTGGTTTTTTGCATGCGCCATGCGGACTCGTCGCTGTTCATCATAAGCACTTCATGAAAACACAGTGGATCGCGAATGGAGGAAACGGAAATCACGCACAGAGTGAACACCACATGACAATTACTGCATTTGCAACCATCACCTTGTGGATTGAGCGAAAATAATGCCCAATGCTCGTTCGGAGGCTTGTTTTCGAAACCTGCCGAAATCGCAGGTGCACTGAAGTCATTTTTTCATAACAGACGCTCTTCAAGCACATTTGATCAAAGGCAGAATCGAAAGCAAATTTCGGCAGCTGCATCGGTGGTCTAGTGGTCAAGGCATTGGACTGCTAATCCGACGCATGGAGTTCGATGCCAGTTGGCGTCAGATTTTTTTTCAGATTTTTGCGGCTGGGGGACTTTTTGCATTTTTGTTGCTGGGGGGACACCAGGCGATGGGCGAAAACCCAGAATGTGTCCAGGTGGGGTAGGAAAGGTTAGGTCAGGTTGAAATAGCTTTAAAATTTTTCGTTAGTAGTGTTTAAATGAGGTTTTTGTTGCGATGACGTCAGTGCAACCTGCGATTTCGGTAGGTTTCGAAAATACGCCGTTCGGAGCCCCTCTGCTATGTGACGGAGGCGTATGCCGGAAAGAGTTTGCACAAGAATTAGCACAAATAGGGCAGGTCTACCAAATCCTGGTTAAACCCTGGGTCCAAATTTGACGGTTAGTGGGGGCTGGCCTCAAAATTTGGGTGGCCCACCCCTGGAAAGGAGTGGGTCCACAAATTCTGATTTTCGGGTTTGAAACCAGCACAAATTTCGTGCGTGTTTCATGTTTCAGTGCAAACCTTTATGTTGTCCTCGGAGCTAAATGTTGCCAAAATCCATCATTTAGCGCGAATTTCCACAGAATAATGCAGGCATAGAGGCTTCTTTGGGTTGCAATTCATTGAGCCACGCATTTTCTGCCAAACCATAAAAAGTCCAAAAACCATAAAAAGTCCATTCGATCCAAACGCAATTCGGACATGGCATCTTTCGGAACAAGGAACATTCGGTCCAACTTCCAAGTATCATTCGGTCTAAAGATTTTTCGGGACTGGTGTCGTTCTTACCAAAAATCAGTCGGACCACTTACCCCGACCCAGCGGTGGCAAACATGCCAAATGGCAAAAAGCGGCAGCAATGCAAAAATCCCAAAATTGATGACGTCACAATTTGAGACGACGTGATTGGCTGTTGCGACCTCCTGGTCCGCGGAAGTGGATTGGAAAAAAAAATTGTGCTGGAGGCACGCTCTTTTTGAGTTGTTGAGAAGGAAGGTCGAGTTATGCAATTCTGTGGACATTTTGGCGTCAAAAAGCTCACAACTCCAGCAGGATTAGTGTATCAAGATCACGGCAGGTCTCTGCAGAATATTGACACCCAAAAATGATGACATGATCCTCCTCTTGACAATTTCAGGGTCGTGTGTCAAAGGGGCGTTCAACAAAAGTGCGGCAAGCGGACCATGGCAGACATGGCATGGCCATTCGCGAATTTTGCGGAACAACAAGGTTGGGTCAGGTTTGCTTGGCTTGGTTTCCGCAGAATCCGCATTTATGTCCGCGGTTTTGAAGGACCATGTTTTAAATGGCTGCTCACAATAACGTTCATGGCATTTTTGACTTTGCAAAAATTCTTCACAATGCAGTGATTGCAGCATTCCAGTGGGAGTGGACACTCAACTTTTTGCGAAAATCGGGTGTTGTGTTGGCAATGTTTGGTTTTTTGGGAATTTGGGTTTCAAACTGTGGGGCTTGAATCAACATTGTACATTTTTATTTCATTTTTCGTTTCATTTTTTGTGGAAGAGATTTCAAACATGAACCGTTTATGTTCACACAGGTTGGCAGGTGAGAGGGAAGCGACCACATTTAAACTGTATTTGGAAATTATCGTGAACCCCAATCAATGTGTTGCGATGCAATTTTTGCGAAATTCGGTGCAGAATCCTGCAAACAGCGAATGCATTCCCATCTTGCGATTTTTCTTGCGGATTGAAAAAAAATCTTGCATTTCTTGCGGTTTTTGGGCAGAAAATCTTGCGCAAAATGAAAAAAACTGTATGGCAACACTGTTCGGATCCTGTTGTGATGTGAGTCGCATTCGCATTCATCCGGCTTCGCTTTTCTTTTCTTTTTTTTAATATAAGCAGAGTATCGACGTGGATACAAAGTTGCAGTTGCAATGGCAGCATTCACAAGCCAAAAAAAATATAAACAAAAAAAAATTGAGAGCGTGTAAACATACCAGGTCCAGTGGCGGATCCAGCCTTTTGTCAAGGGGGGGGCGCCGGAGCATGGCGCCGCAGGCGCCCAGAACCGGGGGGTCCGGGGGGCTGGAGCCCCCCGGCAGGGTTCCAAGGGGCAGAGCCCCTGGTGGGGGGTCTGGGGGGCGAAGCCCCCCAGAAGCCAAAGACATCTTATAAAAATTGCTTCCTGAAAACCACTCTCAGAACACTTCTGAACAAGTTTTCTCCCAAAAAGTCACCTGTTTAATGCAGCTCAGATTCTGGTTATAATTGTTCTTGTTTGTGTTGGCGTTGTTGATATGGAAGGAAGCGAAGAAGATATGGAACACATGGATGTGTGAGTCTCGTCTGTCTCTGCAGCAGAATTCCAAAGCTTGAATGCACATCGCAGTTCACAACACAAATAATCCATTGGTGCAGTTTGGATCGGAATATCTGTTCATAGGCCCTACATGCCACAGACCTTAGCTGCGCGGGAAATGGCGCTCTTGCTTGGGAAATCATTTCAGTTTCGGAACGTTATGTACAGGTATAGGCCTACCTAACGGCGTAAGAGGTCACGTTTGAGGCTTAGCTGCAGGCAGTCTCGAGGGCAGCCGCCCCAGCAGGCAGCATTGCAGTCGTGACATTTCTTTCCAAGATTTGGTCGGGCAGCATTGTTCTGCCAAAAGGACAAGACAAGACAAGACGTAAGGTATGATGCCTTCTTTTCGGCAAGGACAAGACAAGACAAGACAAGACGTAAGGTATGATGCCTTCTTTTCGGCAAAAACCCACAACCTAAAATTTACTTTCGACTAAAAAGACAAAACAATTGAAGAAAAACATCTTTCACTCACTCACAAAACCCCAACGCAACACAAAATTACATACCTACATTATAGAAATACCTAACCACTATCTAGCCCAACTCAAACTTGAACCACACAGCAAAACATAAGTTTAAGTCAGGCCTACCTACCTACCTAAAGACAAAAATGAATGAAAACGAAAAAAAAACTTAGCTTTGAAATTTGCTCAGCGTCAGATCAATCATCTCCCGGGCTGGTGTCATCACTGCACCTCCTTCGTCATTCATTCAGTGCCATCTCCGGAGCTCGTCAGACATCCCCCTCCACAACTCGTCCAACCGTCGCCCCTTCCGTCCGGAATCATCAGAAAGGAGATCACGGTACCTATCTGTCAGGCCTCCCCTTGTTCACCTTGACGTTCGTAAATAATCTAAAGAAGGAAGAGAAAAAAGAGAGAGAAGAAGAAATTGAATAAGAGAGAGGAATTTGAATAAAGGGAGGAATCCAAGCAAAGAAGCAACTTAAAAAAGAAGAAAAAAGGAAAAGAAATAAAGATGACATAAAACACAAGAAAGAAATAAAGATGCAAAAAATGAATAAAATGAAATAAAGATGAGAACGTCCCCTTTCCGGTGCACTACAACGGGGGAAAAGGAGAGACGACTTTACGTCGTCTGCTGTAGCTTATTGACTACCTACAGCAGACGACGTAAAGTCGTCTCTCCTTTTTGCCGAAAAGAAGGCATCATACCTTACGTCTTGTCTTGTCTTGTCTTGTCCTTTTGTCAATGTACACGCCAAAAGACTGCGTCAAATAGTCTTAAAGCTGACAGCTGGCGGTGCTCGTCATGACAGTGGAACCCTGGACGTGAGGTCCTGCACTGATCATGAAGCTACCACATGAAGAAGTGTGATGTTGTTGCTTGGAAGCATGAGGGAAAGGTAACACAATTGTCATTGTTCTGCCAGTAGCAACATTCCAACATCACACATTAACATAGGCCTACACAATTATATGTGTAATGGCAACGTGACACAATCAAATCAGGTACCACGTGATAGGTTTTAGCCAAGCGTACCCGTCGCCGCCCGTTGTTGCCAATCATTGCACCCTTCCATAGGTATGTTAAAATAGTTTTCTTGGCAGCTATATATATGGTGATAAAACTTGAGTTGGTCAGGAGCATGCACAGCAAAAATTGCAAAAAGCACAACAGATGATGATGAAAATGGGGGAACGGCATACCGGTTATTGGTAAGATTACTTTTTCTCATTATCCGTAGTATTGAGACCGTCTGTCTGGACAGCACAGTTCTGCCAAACTGTTCTATCATGCTGCAGGACCCCAAATTCCTTCTCCATGCACACACTAACCGTTGAGTTTCTTCTGGGCGAAAAACGTCAATTTTCGAGGATAAAAACAGCACCTTTTTGTGTAGCGGCCAAAATTTCATTTTTTGCCGTATTTTTTTTTTGCCACAAGGGGGGGGGCGGTCGCCCCCCCGCCCCCCCTGTATCCGCCACTGACCAGGTCATTTTTCAAGCGTCATCGAAACTTGTCTCAGAAATTTCGCCGTCGAATACAACGAAGTCAGATCTCAGTCGGATAAACAAGTGAGTTCCAATTGAAATGGAAATGGAATAAGTAAAGCAGCACACCTAGCACACAAGTTCATAATTTTGGTGCAAATAATTTAATTTCCTCCATAGCGAAAAAAGAAGAAGAAAAGAAAGAAGGCAACAATAAATAAAGGTGCTGACTGCTGAACAGTACCTACCTACTGCACACCTTTCAAGCGAGGCAAGTTTTGGAGAGATTCCTATCCTACATATGTGAGGAAAAAAAATAAAATTCCTACCTAGAAAATCGCTCCGGAAAATCGCTCTTCACGGAGTCATTTGCTGTTGAATGCAACTTGCTGTCGATGCGACCATGCCGTTTACTTGATTGCATTGCAAGTCCAGGTTGGTATTGTTTTTGAGGTTAGTACCCACATGTTACTCGATTTTTTCTTGTTTTGCAAAAACACTTCGAACTTTTTATTGCATTTGTTGCAATTTTTGAAGAAGCGCTGTTCTGCATTTCTGGAAGAATGTGTTATTTTCTCTCGTCTTCCACGTTTCTCATTTGATTGAATCTCAAACAACGGTCAATAAAGGGAAAAACCATTCACAATTCGCTTTGTTCTGCAGTGATCATTTGAAAAATTGCACAAATGTTATGTTTTTCGCAAGTACTTCTGCCTCGACTGGGATGGTTATAGGTGCCCACTCTCAAGTTAAAATGCAAAACTGTACTGGCTCTCTTGGCTCATTTTTGTCCTTTGGGCTGCGATCCCGTGGACGAAAGTCTTCATTTTCAGTTTTGACTTTTTGACACAATTGCGAAGTTTATTTTACCGAAATGAAACGCCACTTTTTTGCATTGTAAATGAGTAAAGGAAGGCTAACTCTGTTTGGCACTTCAAAAAAAATGCAACTTTCTCGTTTTCCACGTTTCCATTTTTTCATGTGTTTTTGGTTGTTGTGACTGCTTGTGATGTTGATCGCAATCTCCTGATGTGAAATATCGCGAGTTGTTGGGGTGAACTGCTGAGGACAAGGGCTTGTTGTGTGGGCAATTGGCCAGATGTGGCCTGGGGTCCCGATTTCACCATGGCGCGGCCACATTGGATTGACGCGGCTGTGCCGGCGTTTGGTGGCTTGGTGTTAAAAATGATGTTCAACTGACTGATGGCCGACTCCGCCATGCCTCACCGTGGAATTTTGTACCTACGGAAGTGTTTCAATTGTTTGATGCCGTACTCCTGTTCTGTTCATTTACTCTGGATAAATGGCACACTGCCTTTAACAACACGACCGTAAGTTCCTGTTTCAACTTTTTACTCATTGGGTTGATATCTGTACGCAGTACGCTGTTTTTGATATGTCCTACCTTATTTCCGAAACAAGCACATGGTTTTCTCGAAAATGTCACTTTTCATCAAAACTTGTGAATTACCTACGTTCTCCAATTTTGCTTGTGATTTGTTGTACCTACCTACCTACTACTTGCTTTGCTTCCTAAAAAAAATAAAAAAATAAAAAAACCAAACAAATGAACAAATAAAAATAAAATCAAACTGAGCAACCACCGAAAAAAAAAGTTTGCTGTTGATTGCGCCTGCTGTGGCACAATTTCAGGGAGCTGTCAGCTAAGTGTAAGAGTCCCGCGATTTTCCATTTAAAAAAACCCATGGTTGTTCGGCAGTATTTTGCATTTCTCTGTTTTCACTTTTAACTTTAGCTCCCTTTAATTTGTCCAAAAGGCGTTTTGTCATTGCAAAACACACTGTGCTTGGTGGCAGTTGTCTTTCGACTACATTGAGCTGTTTTGCTCCTTTTGCTTCTGTAGGTAGGTACCTTCAGGCCAGGACTGTGAATGTGTAGCTGTGCTAATGTCATAAATCTGGTGAAATTTTATCCTAGATTACCACAGAAGTAAAAATGGTGCCCGAAACATTACCATTGAAAAATAAAATTGACGTGTGATTTGCAGAGACACGTGAAGTTTTGCATTTTTCGTTTTCCAAATTTGAAATTTCGCATTTTGTCGCTTTGGCACTTGGCTGATTTCGCTTTCCATCACAAAACCCAATTTCATGATGCCCATTCTTTTTGGGGGTCAGCCACTCAGCCAGAACCAATTATTGGCTTGAAAATGCTGCTATTGCTACATGATGCTTGAAAAGTGCTGAAGAGGATCGAACAAATTTTGAACCTGCTTCTTGTCAGAGTGTGAGAACCTGCGCAATCATATGGTTTGCAAGAAAAATATCAGAATACAACACCACACCCCACTTGCGAGAACGGAGGAGAGGGGCTTGTTGCCAGACTCAATGTTCTGATGTGCGCACAATTTATTTTCATCAAAGAGCTGGCTGCCGCAGCTGGGCTGCTTCAGGAAGAGGATTTTTCAAACACCCAACTTGACAATCAATTGGAATATATTGCTTGGCGGTACCAATGTGGATAAACACAAAAAGAAATACGACCGCCAACGCGTCTTGCGTCTTGATGCTGCCGTGAAGATGAGAGACGAAAATCCTTCCTCTGAAATGTGTTTCACTCTTTGGCCGCCAGATTAGCGCCACCGTCGAAAAAAAAGGACAAGATTGCAGCTGTGCATTTGCCCAAAATGTCTCTAGGTTTTCCTTCCTAAACAACTACGTGTTTCTCTGGAACAAACTTGGCATTTCTCATGACATGCTAAACCTATCAGAGGCCAGTTTTTTATCTGTCATAAAGCCTAAACTCAGTTTTTTGCCCTAGTAGGTAGGTAATAGGTAGTAGTTAGGCCTAGGTAGGTATATAGGTTTTTTTGATCATGCCCCCATTTCGCTTCCTTGGAGATAAATGCTAATTGTGCCTTTTCTTTTTTTCCATGTTTTTCCATGTTTTCATGCACTAAAAATTGAGGTACCTACCGAAATTGATATATTTGTGACCAAATTGATTTCTTGTTGTTGTGTTGTCTATTCATCCGAGCCTGTTGTCGAACTGTCACCATCTGGACAATGCCATGCTGGAATCTTCACGTCGCCTGACCTGGTTCGTGTTCTCTTATTTTTATTTTTCTGGCCACATTTCTTGACAATACCCACCATGGGTTTCTAAAACTGTACCACAATCTCTCTGCACCGATGGTTTGCACTTGAAACCATGTTTTCTTTTTTATTGACGATCGCGACGGCGTCTTATCTAAACACAAAAAGATACATGCTGCCTCGGTGAAAGAACACGACGACTTGATTGTTGTTGTGGTAATTGCCGAGGCAAAAAAATGATGCATGTCTGACCGGGGATTACCACGTCCAATGGCTTTTACTGCCTGTGGCCCCCAACATAGACCTGGCTTTTCCTGTTCCTTGTCCCATTCAGCTTTTGCGCAAAAGTCAATTTCGCGGAGAGATTTTTGTGTTGTGTGATTTTCATTTCTGTGCACGAGGCGACTTTTTTTCCACTGTGTGAAAGATGCATTCATATTCTGTTGCGTTCTTTCTTTTTTCCCCTGCAGTGCCTGCAATGGGAGCACCATGCCATGCCACTCGCACTCGGGTTGCTAAACTCCGTGTCAGGAAAAAGTGAGGTTGTATTGCTTGAAGTTGTAAAGGAACGGTGAAGAGCAATTTTTCCACTTTGAAATAAATGCACTCTTTGCATGGTGTTTTCTCTGAAGCTTTGTGCAAATCTGGAATTTTTGTGACACTTTCATTTCGGGTGCACATTTTGTGATGCTTCATGCAAATTTTGCACTTCGCGGCAAAAACATGTTTATGACCAAGTTGTGTAAAACGTGTTAGAATCCATCTGTTTAAATCACTGGCATGTCACTGTAGAAATATTTAACAATTATTCCTTTACATTTTAAAGGAAAGTAGTGAACCTATTCCAGAAATTGAATCCTTTCCGCAACCATCTCTTTTCTCCTCTGTCACCTTTCCTTCTACCTCTCTCTACCATCATTAACCTCTCCTCTGTTTCACTCCATCTCTCTTTTTCCACTCTAACATTATTGTTTGCTCCCTCTTCGAATTTTCATTCTTGCCCTTCCTCCGTAATTTACCTCTCTCGGCTCTCCCATCCTTTGGTCTAGGTATTAATGATCTAGGTACCTAGCAAGGCTTGTAGAACCATGATCTATGCATATGCATATGAAAGAAGCCAGGAACTGGGAGGTAATGGCCTCTGGCCTAGGTCTGGGACTGGAAGCCTTTCTTTGGCTTGCTTTTTTTTGGTCTTGCATCAACGGCTTGCTTCTCCCAAAATTTGTTGGTGGCTTTTTTTTATTCAGGGTGTCCCGAAATCAAAAAACCGAAATTCAGAACAGATTCCCCAGGACCATACAAATCGAACAAAATCAGTGGAAAAAAGTGATCCGGCCCCCATTTCTGAGTTTTGCCCCCCAAAATCCCCCAAAATGGACACTTTTGGGGTACTTGTTCATGGGGGAGGTAATATTTCACCGTAGAACTGTCAAATTTTCAGGACAGGTTCAATAGAATAAGGAAAACAAAAAATGTTCAGTGACGAAAAACCGTCCGAGCCTCCAATTCCACGCAGTGCCCTCCAAAAATCAAAAAAGGCCCAATTTGGGGTTGTTTTGGGGAAACTGAGAAATGGAGACTGGCGGTCGTCGCATAAAAGCCATTTTTCGAAGGATTCCCAAAGGTACCTACCTACATGGTACAAAAAATGTTCTGTGGAAAAAAAGTCCTATCTACGACTTTCCATTTCAATGCAGTAGCCATTCATAAACTGCTAAAAACTGCTTGTTCTATGGGGGTTACGAGTGTTACCCTGGAAACGTACCTACAATATTACCATCAGGGATGGGCAAGGTAGGGTACCTTAGAGGGGGGTAAAGAGGTCTTACCTTCCTTAGAGGGGGGTAAAGAGGTCTACGACGGGGGGGGGGGGGTAGGGCACCGAAAGTGCAGGGGGTCTGGGGGGCGGCAGCCCCCCAGCGGGGGTCCAGGGGGCAGCGCCCCCGGCAGGGGGTTTGGGGGACAGCGTCCCCCAAAAGCTGCAGCTTTTTTGAAAAATTAGGGGTCCTCAGATGCCATTTTACGACATTTCAGGTCCTTTTTTTCTTATCCTGGATGGTTTGCAGTCGCAATAGATGGATGGCAAGGAAATAACTGTAACACGACTTTCTGGATGAGTTTTTTTCCATTTTACCATTTTCTGTAAATCAAAACAGAAGTACAAAAGAAACAGAATGTAGCTATTGAAGTCCTGGGGTGTGCAGGGCACACACCAGGACTTCGGCCAAGGGTCCCCTCGGAATAAGGCTAGGGGGTAACATCGGCCGAAGGTCGAGGTTACCCCCCCCTAGCCTTTTTCCGGCAGGGGAATCAAAACAGGAATTACAAAAGAAACAGAATGTTGCTATTGAAGTCCTTCCTGGTGTGTGCAGGACACACGAGGACTTTGGCCAAAGGTACCCTTGGAGAAAGGCTAGGGGGTAACCTGAGCCAAAGGCCGAGGTTACCCCTCCCCTGGCCTTTTTCCGGCAGGGGAATCAAAAAGGAAGTAGGTAGGTACAAAAGAAACAGAATGTTGCTATTGAAGTCCTTCCTGGTGTGTGCAGGACACACGAGGACTTTGGCCAAAGGTACCGTTGGAGAAAGGTTAGGGGGTAACCTGAGCCAAAGGCCGAGGTTACCCCCCCTGGCCTTTTTCCGGCAGGGGAATCAAAAAGGAAGTCGGTACAAAAGAAACAGAATGTTGCTACTGAAGTCCTTCCTGGTGTGTGCAGGGCACACACCAGGAAGGACTTTGACAGCAACATTCTAGGGTGGGGGGTAGGGGGGGTAACCTCGGCCAAAGGCAGAGGTTACCCCCCCTAGCCTTTTTCCGGCATTGGAATCAAAACAGAAAGTACAAAGAAACAATGTTGCTCCTATTGAAGTCCTGGTATGTGCCCTGCACACACACCAGGACATTTTCCCCACCTTTTTCCGACGGTACCCTTGGCCTTCGGCCAAGGGTACCATCAGAAAAAGGCTTGGGGGGGGGGGTAACCTCGGCCGAAGGCAAGGGGGGGTAACCCCCCCTACCCTCCCCTATGCCCAACCCTGATTACCATATGGTAACACTAATAACCCACAGAGAGAGAAGTATTTTCGCAGTTTTTGAATGGCTAGGTAGGTAGGTTCCACTGAACATTTTTGCTTCGTGTACCTTTGGGAATCTGCCTTCGAAAAATGGCTTTTATGCGAGGACCGCCAATTTCCATTTCTCAGTTTCCCCAAAACAACATTTTTTTGGTGGCACTGCGTGGAATTGGTGGTTCGGACAGTTTTTCGTCACTGGGCATTTTTTGTTTACTTGTTCCATAGAACCGTTCTGAAAATTTGACAGTTCTACGGTGAAATCTTACCTCCCCCATGAATACTCCAATTGGATCCATTTTGGGGGTGGCATAACTCAGTAATGTGGGGTAGGTAGGTAGGTACCTATATGGTCCTGGCCCCCTGTAGGTATACCGGACACCCTGTAGGTTTATGGATAGGTACACACCTAATACGCAATTTTCAACAGGCTCTCATGCCATATCGGCAATCATCAATGGAGAACAGCAAACTTGTCAGAAAATAGCAAAGTTCATCATTTTGTTAGGTACCCACCTGGGAAAGGAAAAGGAAGGTTGGGGACACACGACCATCGGATGCATTTTGCCTAATGAGGAAAGGAAGAGGATGGGACATGACTTCGGAACATATCCGAATTTGAATTATAAAATGAATGATATGAAAATGAATATCATCCGAATGTGACCGTCTAATTCTTTAAAATTTATGGAGCAATGGGCTGATCACACCAAATCGATTGGCAACTAACCTGTCGTCTAATCTGTGTGGCTCTTCCATCTACAAATCCAGTTCCTCATTCAACCCTGCGAATCTTGATTCGATTCGAGGATTCCATTCATAAATTCATTAATTCTTTTTTTTATTATTTTTAAAATTTTTAAAATTTATTCACAAATAAAATTCCATTCATCGATTCTTGCCATATTCGATTTGAAAAGATGCGATCCGAAACAGATACCTATGTGGTGATATTTTTTTTGTATGGTTGCTAATTTTTTTCATTTATTTGTTTGTTTGTTTTAATAATTTGAGATGTTGTCATCAATTATTGAGCAGAAAATTGAACGCGAAAATGGTTTTCAAAAGAAGACAACAAATTTTGGATATAGGAATGCTTTTATGCATGCGATTGATACGTTTTACCCATCTGTTTTAGATCTCATGGTAGGCTCTTTGTATACATTTAAGTAGGTGCCACAATTATTATTTCTCCACCACGGGACATTGCAAAATGACTAGCCAAACTTCATTGGGGAAGGTGGTTATAGTATCAGCACAACGAACTCCTATTGGTATGTATCCTGTCCTGTTGATAGTTTTCAATTTTCTTTTGACCATCCATTCAATTTTTTATGTTTGTGATTAATCCAAAAGTCTGGTGTCTCTTCAGAAAACTTGACATTTAAAGAATGATTGGAATGCCAAATTTGCATTAGGTTCAGGTTGCAGGCAAAAATAAATCATTGGTACCTGCATGTCCTTCAACTTGCATGGAACTTGTCAAAACTCTTTACCCAAATTCGACCTCCTATGTCCAAAGAGTTTTGACAAGCTCCATAGCTATGTGGTTATTATGGCTTGTTATTTCAGCTTAAAAAGCCTATTTTGAAACAATTGGTTGAACGGGAAGTAATTCACAATTGAAAAGGAGCAGGCATCACTACTTGTGTCGCCAAAGTGTGAGCAAAACCGGCATGTCAGGATTTGAATCAAGGTCATCGCTGTGGACTGAATCTGCTGGAACCTGCTTGCTTAATTGTCAATGTCCTGATATATTGAAATGGGTCCCAACCAAATGTGGAAAGCACCATTTCTTACCTATAAAAGTACCTACATGTGTTTAAATTTTATAGGGTCATTCTGTGGGAAGCTCTCATCATTAAGAGCATGCGAGTTAGGAAGCTGCGTGATCCAGAAATCCATTGAACAATTATTAGTAAAGCCGGAAGATGTGTCAGAGGTCATTTTAGGCCAGGTAAGGGCAAATTTCTTTTCACTTTTTTAGCCCTGGACATGAAAAATAACCCGAAAATGTGTAGAGGAAGATGGTTTTACAATTTTTGTTTGTTTTTTCCCCATGAATGTTTATTTGCTCACTGGAATGCGAATAGAGATTTTGATGCACGTTGGAATGCAAGAACAAAAATTTCATATCAAATCAGCAAGTGAGTATGATAAGTTTTGTGCCTCCATCATGTTACGCCCGATGCTTAAAACCTTGTTTTGTGTGTGGGAACAAGACCATTTTTCTTCAAACTGTTCGCCTTGCTTGTCAAAGTGTGGTTGATACCTGCCCATCTTAAAACGTCAAAAGTTTGCACCAGCATCAACTCATGAATTCCGACATTGGAGATTTGAGTTGCTGACAGCTGGACAATCTGTCCATGGATGTTCGGTTTCTGTATTTTGGGTCAACTGCTTTAATTGGGTTAGGCTGGCCTACCAAGGTGGTACCTAGGTACCTGCCAAACAGCTTAGGAATTGAGAATTTTATCGCAGATTGTTTCAGAAATTCTGAATTCAGTTCTGCCAGATTTTGGCATTTTATTTCCTACCTATTCTGATTTTAATTTTATTCAGGTTCTCTGTGCAGGAGAAGGCCAGAATCCGGCACGCCAAGCTGCCATGAAGGCGGGTATACCATTTACAGTTCCGGCATATACTGTGAACATGCTGTGTGGTTCTGGTCTGAAGTGAGCAATTTTTTATTCTGTTTGTGGCAATTATTTTGGCAAAATGTGACCTTTTCTGATGATTGGGTCCCATCATCCATGTCCCAGCAGAGTTGTTGTGAAGGACTGCCTTGTGTAGGCTACCTTTCTTCTTTGCCAGTAGATGGACTCCAAGATGTTCATGCACTGTGCTTCCTGTTCTTCAATATCACGTGTACGGAGTTTAACGAAATTGGATCCTTTTCAAGACTATCATGGTTTGCTTTTCTGTTCCGAAATAATTAGTTCTCTTCCCTTCTATGGGATCTTATAATTTTTTTGTTTCTAAACCCATGCACAACAATTGCTCCATCCAAGATGCACTTTGGCATCTGCAGAATACTGGATTAGCGTGAATTTGGTACTGAATTAGGCATCATGTGAATAGCTCAGCAGTGTCGCATCCGATTTGGAATCACGAGGTCATGAGTTAAAATCATGGGCAGGTCATTTTCATCTCAACACGCATGTTTGCTGAAATAAAATTTATAGATACGTGCGGAAAGAGCATAAAAAGGTTTTTTAAATTTCCACAACACATTTTGAATGACAAATTTGGCTGACAGTGTATGCTACCTACCACTTGAGTTCGGTTCGAAATTCATGTGTCGTGAATACAAAACGTATGAATTTACATCGAATCTTTATCCAACCTTGAATGAATAAGTTCCGCTATTGCGGCCAATTTTTCGTGAAAATTTTGCATTGATTTATTTTTGCAGCTGTAGGTAACGGAGGTCATTTGTTTCATTCATCGATGAGCAAAGCAAATGAAAAGGAACTAAAAATTGAATAAACGCCCAAAATGCATTGTTCGATGCCTCATCCAAAACATGCCTTCTTCCGAAATGCGACAACAATGTGCTTGCTTTCCGTCTCAAAATGGAATCGAGTCTTGCATACGCAATTGGCAATGCCAAACACCTGAAATGCTGTCATGCACAAAAGCACACAGCACTCCTTTCTCGTATCACACAAAAATACAAAAAACCTGCACACTTGCAGGTGTGAACAATTTTGTCCCCCCAAGTTCAGATGAACCACAACTTGGTGCAAATGCCTCCTGGGCAACACTTCCCTTAACAGAGTAAGTTCTCAACAGAAAAAAATTTACCATGTTGAATTAGATGTGCCTTGTCCATTCGTGTAAGAAAAGTTGGAACAGCAGTTTCGCACCCTCAGTGGCATTCAACATGGTAAATTTAATTCAATCCATTCGTGGTGCACGTGCTTAAATTCTCAACATAAACCAGAAGACATCGTGACCACAAAACATCACACATCATATTCCAGTGAATGTTCTTCAAATTTTATTCAGAAAATGCCAGGGATTAACAAAAAAAAAAAACGAAAATGAAAGAGGCGGAATTTTTACCAGTGAATCAACTTAGGCCCACTTTCTTTTCTCCTCAAAAAAGCATCGTGTGTACTTTTTGTTTAATTATTTAAAAATTAGGTGCTGATACAACTGTGTAGGTAGGTACCTAAAAAGATATGAAAGGTTCCAAATATGAACCTTTCATATCTTTTTGAGTGACCAGCATCAAAAACGGACCAATACCAGCTAAAAAGATATTCTCCCACTTCCTGTGTTTAATCTAGAGCTGTTGCACTGGGAGTTCAAGCAATAGAGGCAGGAAGTTCCAGTATCGTTGTGTGTGGCGGCCAAGAGTCAATGAGCCAAGCTCCTCACTGTCTACCTCTAAGAAAAGGCTGTAAGATGGGTGATGCTCAACTTGTGGACACAATGCTGAAAGACGGCCTCATAGATGCCATGAATAACTGCCACATGGGTGTCACAGGTGGGTTTGGGTTTCAACATCAAGTCTGAGAAGCACTTCAACCATGCATATCTACAGAGGCATGTGAGATGAACGTTGTCAATGCCGCAACCATGACACGCAAACCAGGATACTCACTGTGACTATCAGACTTTTGAGGATTTGGTGCAGGTTATCTGCAGGGTGTTCAGTAAATGCATGCTAGATGCAACCACCTCTTTGGACTCGCAGGAGGGCCCGATGACAAAAAAGGCATACTGCAGACCTTTTCTTTCTCCTACGACTTCTGCAGCACTCCCCGCAGAAAAAAAGAAGATGACATCATACGCCCTTAATGTTACTTTAAAAATGGCAGGTTTGCATTTATTGCATGATTATTGCCCCCAATGCAACAAGTTCTACTACCTACGCTTTACAAATCTAACTTTCAAATCCAATAACTTCTATTCGTCACATCAAATGTTCAAATTATTGACAACCCTCTTTGGCTGCACATACATGTTTCTGCAATCTGGATAAGTTTGGTTCATGGCTGCTTAAGAGCTTCTAGTTACAGCCTGATGTGGGCGAAAGCAGCGTCGATTTGACCCTCAAAAACCTCACGAAAGTAAAAAAAAATAAAAAGTAATCTGAGTTAACTCAAACCTGCGAATATCTCTGAGTTAACTTTGCTTGGAATAACAGGGTTGACTTTTTTGCATTGCGGCATATTGAAAACAGAACTGCACAAAACTGCATTTTTATTTTGTGTTTACCAGTGTAAAGAAAAATAAACTCGTTTTGTAGACCAAAGAAGCATTTACCTGCTGCCCTGAATGCATTCACTGAACACGATGTGCATGGAATGTCTGCTTCCATGATTGAATGCAAAATTAGGTCAGCTTTCGTTTTGGTCAACAGATGTGGATGGATGCCAAGCTGTTGAAACTACAGGACCTTATTCTCATCTTATCAGCACTTTTGCTTACATGGCGACCAAGCAGTTAACTGTTTACTGTAGGCCTACCACCGCACCCTTTCATTCCAAGAGACATTCGAAGAGCCTCAACGTGCACAACGAATTTCTGTGGGTTGCTTTACTGATAAGTGAAGAGGCCAAGCGGGAAAATATGTTTTTCCTCTAATGAATGAATGCACAGTGTATTGCAGTTCCAAAGAGCCGAAACATCAATTTTGGCAAAAAAGAGAGTACACAATTATTGTGGAGCAGCAAGACCAATCTGGGTTAGATACCGACTTCATGTGTGAAGAGGCTGCTGCATGTTCAGTGCATAGCTTGTGCTAGCCATTATTTCTAAAGAACCCTGGGACAAGGAAAACCTGGTATTTTTTGTGCCGGTACCCACCAAAGTGTTGAAAATTGGATTCCCAGAATTTAGGCTTAAATCTATCTTTGCCAATTTACCATGTGAAATTTTGTACGTCTGATGAACCTATCCACTTCTCAAAGTTCCATTTTATTTTTTGCATTTTATAGGTAGTCTTAACATTTTTATTTCGTGAAAACTCTCATTAGCTGAGAATGTTGCAAAGAAGTGGAATATATCTCGGTCGGAACAGGATGCTTTTGCCCTCGAATCTCAGATGAAAACCAGATATGCACAGGAACAGAAGCTGTTCGATGCTGAAATTGTTCCGATAGAAATCAAGTCAAGGACGGGTTTGGAAGTAGTCGGAAGTGATGAATTTCCACGGCCTGGGACTACAGCTGAAGGTCTAGGGAAACTCAAACCTGCCTTTACAGATGTAAGTAAGATCCAGGGATTCAACTGGTAGTATTCATACTCTTCACAGGGGAGGGTTGTTCACATCAGGGACACCGTCCTGAGGTCAGGCTCAGGATGCAATGGGTGTTTTTTTCACCTTGTTTTTATGACCGATTGCAAATGAACAAATTTTTCTGATGAAGCTCTTGCTCTGCCTTTCTATCTCTCTCCCTCTTTCTGTTGCTGACCAGCATGACCAGGTTGCTATCAACTAAAAAATGGAAAAATACTTGGAGATTTTTTGATAGCCCTGGAATACATAGGGATTTTTGGAAAACACCCCAGAAAGGCGGAAAATGGTCCTTTGCCATCGTTGTAAGCTATCTAAAAACATGTTTCAGTTTTGCCTGGGAACATCTTGGGTCAAACCTTACCTGCAAACAGTAGCCTAAACTGACCCTCAAATTATTATCCTGCGAATAATTACCATAAAGCTATTTTCGGAGTATAACCTTTGACTTCAGGAGGCCAGGTTGGGCTTACGGCTTTTTGGATCACTGTCAGGTGGGGTCATGCCCCTGTACTCCTGCATCCGTGGGTGCTGCAATTTTTGAGTCCGATGTTCCTGGGAGTGGGGAGCAACCAACCCTAAACATATGAATTCGATTGAAACCCCTGGAAAACTCAGGGAATTTCTTGTTGGAATATTGATAGCAACTCTGATGATGTTTTTGAATCCTCAGCCTTCCTCGGGAAGTGTCACAGCTGGAAATTCATCGGGCATAAATGACGGAGCGGCAATTGTTGTTCTGATGACAGAGGATGATGCACGGCGACGATGTTTGAACCCACTGGCTACGGTTGTTTCATGGGCTCAAGCAGGTGTTGATCCTCTGTTGATGGGTTCTGGACCTATCCCAGCTGTAAAACTCGCCGTAAGTCAACAAAACACCAATCTATATTTTTGTTGGAGAAGTACCTGCGGATTTTGTGAGAGCAAAAATAGAGCAGGTAAATGGTACCTACCTGATTGCCAAAAATTTTACTTCTCATATTTTCACGCAGCATTGTGCTCCAATGTCTCCTTAATCCAAAACTTAAAACCTCTTTCAGAAACTCTACCGGTTCAAAAGTCACGGGCATTTGACCGGACACTCTCTTTTGTGATTTGCTGCAATTGCAATTTTGTCGGCTTACCTACTTTTTTGCCACCCGATGGCCTTCTTTGCATAATTTCTCAGCTAAAAAAACATTCAAGAGTGATGAAAAAAGAAGTGAGTGAAATAATGGCACAATTTTTCAAAAAAGTCCACAGAACTTGCCATTAGAGCCCGATTTTCAATTCTTTGCTCATATCCAAACTTATTAGCCAACAGAGGTTTTTTTTTTTTTGTTTTTTATTCAAATACAAATAATACCAGCAAACATCAGTGAAAAAAAGATCGATTTTACAGCGATTCAAGTTTAACAATTCAAGACAAAAACAATATTCGGTAGATTCACCAACCTTTCAAGCATCGGCAAGCTTCAGTCAGTCCCATCCAAGATTCCAAGGTCAGTCCCATCCAAAATTCTCCCGCTTTTGCCATGCAATACAACATTCGAAAATGGTTCGTTGCACCAGAATGCCCAAAAATTGAAAATCTAACTCTCTAGGTAGGTATTTTTGAGAGACATTTCTTGGATTATGAGCCTCAGAGATATTATTTCGGACTTGAAACGTCGACGAAATAAATCTTCAAAGTCCAGCTTTGAGTTTCGAAAATTGCTAAAACTCCATATCATTGTGATTTGGGAGTCAATTTTTTTAGCATCGAACACTTTTTGAAAAGCCCTGCAATTTGGCATATCTTGTGAAAACTAAAGCTTATTATCGTTCAATCTTTGTGTTCAACTTTTACAATTCTTTTGAAATGACCTTTCGACATCAGAAGTAAAAATTGTGAGGAAATCCGTGGAATTTGTTTGGCCCCCTTACTTAACTTTGCAGTTTTTCTAATCGAGTAAGCTCCTTCATTGTTATCAGTCACGTCGCCATATTCCCACTTCTGTTTTATTTACAGTTGAAGAAGGCAGGGTGGTCAAAAGATGATGTTGATCTGTACGAGTTGAATGAGGCATTCTCGGCCCAGTCCTTGGCTGTTCTGAAAGAGCTACAACTGGACAAATCAAAAGTGAACATCACAGGTGGTGCCATTGCTCTTGGTCACCCAATTGGCGCATCAGGTTGGCATTTAATTTGACTTGCAGGTCTTTGTTTCCCAATGTCTACAGATCATGATTTCATTTCAAGACTAAGAATAAATAAAGAAAATTGCATTTAAGCACCATTCCAGGGTAAGCCAACATCTTTAACTGATCAACATTCAAAACTCAGAGCTCAAGTCCAGCCAGGACAGTTACCTAAGTCTTCTGGAAGAACTGTCTCCAATGCAAAAAGCCCAAAAGCCTGGACCTGGCAAATAATAAAAAAAATAAGCAAAATGGTGGCTGATCAAATTCCCCAAAGACTTACTTCCCTTATACACTCTTGTTTCTGTCTATCCTTCTCAACCTTCATCTGTTGCCACGTGAGAGGGGCGATGAAAATACCTCATTCATTTTTGCTTGCTGTCCTTAGTTTACAATCAAAGGAACTATGGCGATCGGTCACGGTCAATGCATTGATAAAATGTTCATTCAATAATGGTTTGTGAATGACATTTTGTGTGTTTTCTGAAGAGAAAACAAAGATCATTGTTTCACATGACATTCATTGTCAAACCAATTGACAAATATCGTACGCATGTCCACATGATTTGCAAACATCAAACACTGACCTGTGTGCACACCAGATCTATCCTCATCACAGCAGGGGTTGAATGGTTGTCAACCCATCTTTTAAGGGGTGTGACCAACTTTGGTGTTTTTAACCGATTTTTATGAAATTTGGATGGCATAATTAATAACATCCTGAAAGGAATGTCTGTGCAGAATTCAAATGCTGTACAGTACAAGAAAATTTAACTGGCGGACTGCTGGAAGGCATTGGGACTGGATCACAGCAGCCAGTAATTGCTCGGTAATGCTTGGCTAAGCGAGGGGTCTTCGATAACGTCAGAAGCAGGAGGCGGCCAATAATAATCAATCGGCGAATCGATAGACATAACACCTGAGTCCGGTGCAGTGCAAGGCGTTGGGTTATTCTATGTTTGGAATACAAGATCTCATTCCGTTGTGATTCCACGACCGCATCTTTGCCTCTTTGGCAGAGCGTGGAATGACTTCGAAATCACTGCATGGCACAGGTTGGGAAAACGGCGCCAACACAGGTGCATGGTCGGTTTCTGTCGGCTTAAATAATTGCAATGTGAGGTATGCCACCTGGACGTTTGCTTTTTCCCTTTTGTGCTCAAGTGCTGCTGTGCATTTGATTCTGAATTCGGCTTGCTGCCTTTGGTTCCAGAGAAAGCATTGACAGAAGTTCCCATGAAATTTTTCCCGATGGTGGAATTTTTCTGCGAGGCCAAATTTTTCCTTGTGAATGCCTTTTTCCCCGAGGGGAAAATTTTCCCCGATGGTGAATTTTTCCGCGAGGATGAAATTTTTCCCGAGGGAGGAATTTTTCTACGAGGCCAAATTTTTCCTTGTGAATGACCTTTTCCCCGAGGGGAAAATTTTCCGCAGGGTGAATTTTTCCCCGAGGATGAAATTTTTCCTGAGGGTGGAATTTTTCAACGAGTGTGAGTTTTTTCATGTGAACGACATTTTTCCCCGAGGGTGAATTTTCCCTGAGGGTGAAATTTTCCCCGAGGATGAAATTTTTCCCGATGGTGGAATTTTTCTACGAGGGTGAGTTTTTCCATGTGAACGATATTTTTCCCCGAGGGTGAATTTTCCCTGAGGGTGAAATTTTCCCCGAGGATTAAACTTTTCCCGAGGGTGGAATTTTTCTTCGAGGGCGAATTTTCCCTGTGAATGCCATTTTCCATGAGAGTGAAATTTAAGTATGAATTTTTCCCGAGGGAGGAATTTTTCTTCGTGAAATTTTTCTACCAGGGCTAATTTTGCCCAATGAATTGCATTTTTCTCCGAGGGTTAAATTTTCCCCGAGAGTGAATGTTTTCCATGGATGAAATTTTACCCAGAGGGTGAACTTTTCCCCGATGGTGAATTTTTCCCGAGGTGAATTTTTTCTCGAAGATGAATTTTTGACTTGGGTGAATTTCCCCGAGTTGACATTTTTCCCCGCTGATTAATTTTGTGCAAAAATTCACACACGGGAAAAATTTCATCGGGGAATATCACAATCATGGAAATTCCCCCGGGAAAAAATTAATCGTTGGAGAAAAATCACCATCTGGGAAATTTTCACACTGGGGGAAAAAATTTAATCGTTGCGCAAAATTTTTCATCGGGGAAAAATTTCATCCTTTTTAAAAATTCACCCTCGGTGGAAATTCTCATCTTTGACAAAAAGTTCCCCGAAAAAGTTCCCGAAGGGGAAAATGTCACCATCGGAAAAAAATTAATCTGTGGGGAAAATTCACCCTCAGGGAAAATTTAATCCATGGAGAAAATTGACCCTCGTGTAAAAATTTCATCCTTCGGGAAAAATTACCGACAGGGAAAATTTCATCCTGTAAAATCAGCGCCAGGGAAAATTACATCCTTGTGGAGAAATTTCATCCTCGGGTAAATATTCATACAGAGAAAAATTTCACACTCGGTGAAACATTTCGCCTTCGGGGAAATAATCGAAATTCGGGAGTCACGATTTGCAACAAATATTGAGGGGCGTTCCTTACTTGCATCTTGCCACCATGCAAAAGAGCGTTCGCAAGAGAGGAGTTTACTGCTGCCTTCGCGGTCCAAACTTTGGTTTCATGTGTTTTCTCTGCAGACCATGAAGCTCAATGCCCACATGATGGTCAGAATATCAGCGCGGACAACTTCACCTGCGAAATCACACAGAGGCCCATTCTCAATCAGAAGCAGGTTGGCGTCCGCCAACAGGACAGCCTGCACCGACATAAACTACCTCGGCCTGCACACATTCGATTTGCTGACCAAACCAATGAACTAAAGTTTATGTTTTATGTATCTCGTTGGACCAAACGCACAAGCACACACACGTTGTGGTTTTTTGTTTAATTTTGATTTCGGAGCAATATCGGCCTGAACGTGGCCACTCTCGACTCAGCAGCATTGAAAACGCACTGGCTCAGGGTCACAAAGTCGTCTCGCTTTTGCGCAGAAGAGAGAGGAAATCAGGAAAAGCTCAAACGTTTCAAAGCAGAAGCCAACCACAGCATCTTCTGCATCTCAAAATGCCGCTTCTCGCTGCCCCGTGCCATATCAATACAACCTCACCTTGGCTGTGTGCAGAACAGAACAACGTCACCGGTTGCAAATGCAATCTTTGAGCGACACGTCACGCGCTTCCAATGATTGGCTGATACGGGCTAACACCCCGTGGAATGCTGCTTTTTCTGTTGCGATCTTGCCAAACAAATGGCGCACATGCCAGGTTGACTGGGCCTTTTCCGCACATAATTTTTCCATGCCTGTACATCACCTGGCTCCCGAGACATTCAACAAATAAGATAAAACAATGGCGCGAACTTTGCATAGTCTAACTGGAAGGCCAGAACCTCTTTTCCAACAGTGATAGATGTTTCTGGACCAAAAACTGCTCAAGAATTGACTGACAGAGCCCAAATTTTAAAATCTAAGGTCATAGCCTACTTTTTTTACTGTAAAAATTGATTCACGGTGAAAAAACAACCATTAAGCAATGAGATGCTACTTGATGGAAAAGGGTGAAAATGTATTAAGAAATTTGGCACTGTCCGTCAACTCAGCACCTTTTTTTTACCTAAGTATACCAATTTTTATCTTTCTAGCCCTCAAAATAACAGAAATATGCTATTCGAAAGTCTTTTTTGGGCCGGAAATCAAAATGCGAGAAAAATGGGTTTTTCGAATGGTCAACATTTGGGGGGAAATGGTGAAAATGCAGTGGTCGAATTTACATCACATTGAAATTTGGTCTTGCGAAGCAATTTCTTAACGGATTTTTATTCGTTTTTGGACCGAAATGCTCAGAAAACATCACAGTATGAGGGGGAACAGCATTTGAAAACTTGAGAAATTTCTTTTTTTTTTCACCTTTTCATGGTGCCCCATTAAGAAGAGCTTCTCTTTCCCATTGTTTTTTCCTTCAGGTGCCCGTATTCTCGTGACTCTGGTTCACAACCTAATCAGAACTGGTAAAGTCAGAGGTGTGGCATCACTCTGCATCGGAGGTGGTATGGGAATAGCAATGTGCATCGAGAGGTACCAGACAGAACGAATCTCATAGTGTATGCTGAATCTCAGATGGTGGAGGACTGGAAAAGGAGGCACACATCTGGAATTGAATGCACCACCTATCTACGATTATTATAATACGAAAGAACAACCTTTTCACTTGTTTTAGGCAATCAATTTTTGTTCCATATCACGTTTGTTTAATTATGCACACTTTTGTGATTGATGATTGTTACGATTTGATACTAGTGCCAAACTGAAACTTATTTAGTCCTGGTTGTCCGAGGCTACTATATTGTTGCATTTCTCAGGAATTCCCTGATGAAAGAAAAAGAGGTGTAATATCTCTAAAATTCAATTGTGTTGATTTTTTGTTTTTTATTTTTGCAATCGTTTTTATTGTTCATTTGAATCTCACACAGTTTTTCTGTGCACATTTTTTACCAATGGAGCAAACTTGTCAACACCTTTTTGTCATGGCTGGTGTCAAGGAACGGTTGATGAAATGTCCACAATACATGTTTGCTATCTCTCTTTGCATTTTCTGCTTGTTTTTATACAATGGGGGAACAAATAAAGTTTGTACTTGAACATTGGCCAATACTTTTACCATTAACAGGGCACTTCACCCAGCATGGCACCTTGTTCGATGGCAAAGAGCTCTTTCTTCAACCATGCCACCCCCATGATGGCTAACCAGGGACTCGGCATGTGGGGGTTATCTGTCCGCTGCATTCATCACCTTGCTGAATTGTCATTTTTGGCTGCATGAAGAAGTGTGCAGCACTGAATATTGATGCACGCTGAATTCTCATAGGCACAAACCAGATTGTGTGCCGTTCGTGGAACTTGTTAGGTTCTAAACCACGTTCTTTGTTCTCAGCCCAGCACAAGTTCATCAACAGTTATTGAATCACTGGGTTGACAACCCAGTGATTCAATAACTGTTGATGATGAACATTTCAAATCTGGCAGTTGTGAAAAACATGGTGCGAGGCTCAAAATCAACAATCGTGACCACAAGTATCATGTCACTTCATTGCCAATAAATCATTCGCGATTGAGATTCAGAGAGCTTCAAGCGCACCGCCATGAAAATCTTGTTGCTCGAAATTGTGCAACTGGGCCTCGGAGACTGGATTTGCTAAAATGTGCTTTTTGTCGTGAGCATTTATATTCTAATGTGAAGTTTGCATAGCTACAAGGTGGAATTTGATTGGGCTGTTCATTTATCAAACATCGGCAATGGATAGAAACGAAGGAAGAATGGATTGATTTCAGAGTTGGGGAAACGTACAGATCAAATGAAACTTGAACAAAATGATCAACTTTCTAGCTTGATGATCCTTTGGATCTATTTTTATCGCTAGGTTTTTGGGTTGGTGCCTTTCATCAATTGATTTTTGGGTTGGAGCCTCCGAGTTCACCAAGACACCATTTTTGTTGATGCTTAGGGGTATGTACTTAAATAACTTGGTAGTATACATTTCTCGAACACCCAGTGCATGTATTTTTAACTTTTGATCAAGCGCTACCTGTGCTCGAATACTCATTCCATTTGTCTTCTTAGGAATTGTTAATGCAATGTCATGCATTCGCCTTCATCTTCACAAGATTGCATTTCTGAACAGTTCATCTGCATCGTGTCACATCAGTGATCTTTTGGCCCCTTTGCCGAGGTGACATTTGGAGCAAACAATGAATCTCATTGTCATGAGAGAACTGTGGTTAAATTTGCTTTCTGTTGTATGTAATATGCGATGGTTTTAAACTGGCAGTTAGTGTCAAGAGGTCTGAATTGAGACATGCTCACGTCAACTCTGGGTTTCAAACAATGGAATTTACTCCACCATTTTCATTCAATTTATTGGCTGAAGCATCCTCTTTCAAACGGGAAAATTGTTTTTTTTTTGCATCTCCATCTCCACTTCTTTCTTTTTTTGTTTGCATTTTTTCAACAACACGTCCATCACAGCACCTTTTCTTTGCACACTGTTTTCTTGCCATGGTAAAAATCACTTCTTCACACAGAAAAAAATCAAAAATGAAAGGAAAGAGTGTCACATGATTTTTGGGGCCAGGGAACTGAAAATCTCGGCAAAAAAGTTCGATCAGCATTTTGTTTCTGGGCATCTTGTCTTACCAACAAACAATCTATTTCCATAATACCAGCCACATGGTGCAAAAGTGCGAAAAC
The DNA here is from genome assembly GCA_030068105.1 of Sinentomon sp. SZTP_YWyxl. Lineage (NCBI taxonomy): Eukaryota > Metazoa > Arthropoda > Protura > Sinentomata > Sinentomidae > Sinentomon > Sinentomon sp. SZTP_YWyxl. The sequence goes on from JASGXE010007194.1 coordinate 30,798, forward strand.
TCAGCATCGCTAAAGATTTCGTGACAGGAAAACCAAAACCTGTCAGGAAAGCAAAATATAGAAGGTACTATGTTTTGTATTCGGAGGCCACTATTTCTGAACCAGACCACCCAGAAGTGTCAACTTTTGCACAGAAGCTACTATGTATGGCAGCAATAAGTGATTCAAATTCCAGACCCCTATCAATACTTTAAAATTTCCAGTAAAAGATGTCCTACCCTACTAATTGGCTGAAATTTATGAGAAAAATGGAAGAAATTGGCTGAGAATGTATCTGTGTGTCGGAATGTTTTGCATTCTTCGTTGGAGCATCACTAGAACCACCATCTAAAGGTCTGATATCATTGGAGGATTGCATTCCATCATTGGGTGATTATGTCCAGGTCTTTGTTTGACATTGCAAAATAAAATGCATAATGGATTGTATTTTTGGGTTGCTGCACTTTTACCATTTATCTATTATGACATCAGGTGATAATGTGCCATTTTTGTGCCTTGCAATTTGCACCCCAACCAGTCTTCCATTTGTTCTGATATGACGACAAGTCATTCATTACATAATTGATTGTACTGATTGCATAATTTCTTCCCCGGCTCATGAAAAAAAAATCAAAAGTGGTGGATACATGTTCGCGTGTATGTTGCCATAAGTGTGGCAGAGTATCACTCATGTCAAATCGAAACGTCCAACTTTTTGCTGATTTCGTGAGACAATGGTCTCAAGACATTGCCCTGTCCAATTGCAATGTTGCGTCTGAGAGGCATTGCCCTGTCCAATTGCAATGTTGCGCCTGAGAGATATTGCCCTGTCCAATTGCAACATTACGCCTGAATGACGTCATTGTCCTGTCCAATTGCAACATTGCATCTGAGAAACATTGCCCTGTCCAGTTGCAACGTTGCGCCTGAGAGACATTGCCCTGTCCAATTGCTACATTGCCCTGTCCAATTGCAACATTGTGCCTGGGGGACATTGACTTGCCCAATTGTAATGTTGCGCCTGGAAGACATTGTCCTGTCCAATTGCGATATTATGTCAGACAAAATGTTTCCGCTGGGTGAAAACTGGTCCTTTTTGTGAGATGATTTGGGCAATGGAAGTTTTACAAATTCCGACTGACGTGCAGTGACATGAGATTATGCTACAAAAGCTGCATTGTGGTTTTCTACTCTGGTCAACACAGGGCACTTTTTTACATGGGTACGCAAAATTTTAACCTTCTATCTTGCTCCTGAGCTGAAACATTGCATTATCCAAACTTTGAGAATGTGAATGATCACAGTTCCGACTTACGAGTTTATTGAAGAATTGCAAAGAGATGCTTTTCGACATCTGAGAACTTGTTCCGATATCTCAAACTTTCTGATGCAAAAATTGTCAGCCCACGAGCGATCTGGAAGATTGAAATTAATTTGACATGTCAAAAACTCCTAATTTGAACAGAATGGTCAAACTCAAACTTTGTCCAACATACACGTTCATTGTTATGCACAGTCATTTTTGTGAAACAGACATTTGCCAATAATTGATTATGGAATAACAAAAACGGATAAAAACTTTGGAGCTTCCCCGTTAAACTAGCTAAACAAAATTCCTGATATTTTGCTGTGTTCTTTAGGATTTGAATCTGATATTTGCTGTGTTCTTTTGGAATTGATTTGTTAGCTTTGCATTTTATTTGGACAATTGCTAGCTGCCTTGCGTTGCGCCCGCCATGCCAATCAATAAAAAAGAAAAAAATAACATTGCATTATCGGTACCATTTTTCTTTATTGCATTGTAAAAATGAAAGAGGAGAGTCAAAGAAGCAAATGTCTGGATGGCTGAATCCAGCCATGGTCGACACACTGGAAGATGTGTCATAAAAGCCCTACAATGTCCATGTCCTAGATATGAGCAGCCTAGATGGAGCCCCAGTTTCAGGGAATTGATCATCTCAAGCATGAAGGTGCCTCAATGGCTGTGAAAAAAAAAATGATTATTTTTTTGCAAAAAAATATTGTTTGGTCCTATTAATATTTTTTTTTGAAAATATTCGAAGACCTTCACGGCCTGCTATTGAACACTTATGTGGCACTTATGGGGCTGGGGATCGTTGACTTTTTACATAGCTGGAAATACTCGAGTCCAGTAAGGCTGGAAATACTAATAATAAGAGTATCAGATGTGGCCATTAACATCCCTTATTTTTCCATTTCAATTGGTTTGTTAGAAAAAAGATCTTAATTTTGTTGTATTCGATTTTTTGTTTCACATAATGCTGTTTTATTTTGTTCCAGCAGGATATTTTGGGTTTAGGCACTTTGTGATTAGTCATTAGAGCTTTATTTTTTACAATAACTGAAATCACTGGTTGTTATGCTAGTTTCTAAGCTACTTTTTGGTGTTGATAGCTTGTTATTAAATTTTTCAGTTTTTGGCACTCTTTGTCTTCTATTTTGTAAGCATTTAGGAGACCTCGTGTCTTCTACAGGGCCATACAAATCGAAATTTATCAGTGACAAAATGTCTCCAACCCTCCATTTTCAAGATAGAGCCCCTCGGAGGATTGTGTTGCCATGGCAACTGAAGATTTTGGGGGGGTTATTTTGAAGGGTTCCCACCCATCCTCATAAGTACTGATTTTTGATCTTCGTCCTTATTGGGACAAATTTTGTCCCAATATGTCCTTATTTGTCCCAATATGTCCTTATTTTTCGATTGTTTAAGCAGCTTTGCCTTATTAATTGTCCTCATTTTGCAATTGTCTCAACAGGAATTCCTCCTACTGGTGTGCAGGCAGGGGTTGTGAAAATTGCTGTGGACCATTTTGTGAAAATTTTTTCAAAAAATTTATTAATTGCTGTGGACCATTTTAGGTTCCATTTTATCAAAATTTCTCCTTCGGGGAGGGGGACACCCCCCATGAACCTCTCCTACAGGAACAAGGTTGTCATCCCCCCCCCCCAAAAAACTTCCGTTGCCATGGCAACAGAGTTCTTTGGGGGGATATACACGTATCTTGGAACGGGGGGTTGGAGCACATATTTGTTACTGAATACCAATTTTCGATTTGATTCGAACCCCTTCTATCTTGCTTGAAAAGTCCTAGACCCCTTTTACAGATCGACTTGCTGAAATAAACAGCCATCTGCATCTCCAGGCATGTAGTTTTTCCAAAAAATACTCCAGCTATACTCACTAGCAAAGGGTATCCGGAAATTGCCATAATGCTCCGATAAAGATGGCAAATCAACTTGCAGTCTAGTGTCGGTTATCTCTGATGCTAGATTGTTACTATCTCTGATAATTGAAAGATGTTGGTGGCTGTGTTTCTCAGGATGAGGTAGACTGCTCTGGGGTGAGCAGTTTTGAATGAATAGGCCCCCGAAAACTGCCTGGAAATAAACGTGCAGAAAAAACTGCACTAGTGGCCCTTTTGAATGCATGGCCTGTTTGTTTGCTTGCAAACAAAGTGGTCTGGGCAAATGCAACGGAAGGACCCAAAAAAGCCCCGCAGGAACCCTTCCTGCTGATGTCGGAAGGTCAACTTTGGAAGTTGTTTATATGCTGTGGAAATGTGTGTAAAGCAGAAAAATTGCACTCTACGGACATTCATCAAGAAGTTGGGCAAGGCTGACCTGGATGAATAATTATTGCGAGTTGCAGAAGCACAACTAAGAATGGGGAAGCGTACTGAGTGAGGTTGAACCTTGGTGATGTGATTTCAAGTCTCTGGCATGGAATTTATAGGGCACTTTGCTTTTTTACATCCGACGAGTGGAGGCCATCCAATGTGGCAGATGAGAGAAGAAGCAAAAATGGATTGTTGGATCGCAATGTAATGAATGATACACACAAGTAGATACTCGTAAAACTTTTGAAACATTTTTATCTCAACATATGTGGCACCTTTTCTGAGAAGGTCCCATGTTATTGTCGAACTCAATTTGAGTTGAGTCCCATAAACGGGTGATTGATGGATAACCTTGTCTTTCTTTTTTCATCTTCTCTCTCTATTAAAGCTGTTATCGGATGTTTGGAACCACAGAAAAATAACACTGTTGGTCTAAAACTGATCTACAATATTGGCCCTTCTCAGAACAAAGTGCCACAAAAATCAATCTCAAAACACGACACAGAATATTGCAGTGTGGACTTTCAGTTGATCAGGACAGGCCCGTGATTGGTAGAATCATCGCTTCAAATTACCATCCAATTTTGAATACTATAGTAGTGGTAGTGAATGCATCTCCAGTGAATGCGCAATCCTGACTTGCTTGATTGAAGAACACTCCCATGAGATATCTGCAACCTGGATACACTGTCACCAAAATTGGGAGTCTGGAAAATGTCAAAAGTTAAGTCATTTGCTTTTTGAACTCGCAAAATCCAGACCAAAAATGAGTGAGATTGTTGTTTCAGCAATCCCATTTTACAACGAAGACTTGTTTCATCAGTGTAAGTTTATTCATTCACAAACAACAACAACTATGCCAGGGATAACTAAAAGATCATCACAGAAACTGAACAAGCTAGTCTGGTTCATTACGTAGGTCACTCCAGCTTTCGCGCAAACAGGTCCAGGAATTTGAGAAATATGGGTGGTTCATACCTTTTTTTTTTTATCTTATTCCTTCAAACTAGGTACTTTCTTCAACCCCTTCTTCAACTTGTATTTTGCCTATTTTGAATCCCACCTGAGTTATTGTGCTGCTATTTGGGGTGCAGCCATCCTCAAGAATATTAAACCTGTCAGCATTCTACACAAATCAGCACTGCGCATAGTCATGGGTCTCCCTTACAACAGCCACACGAAAGATGTTTTCAAATCTTGCCGTCTTTTTAATACTTATCAGTTGATATATTTTCACATTTTACTGCTTGTGCATAAGTTTTTGTTTAAGCATGAATTCTCTTCTTGCTGGCCTGAGCAATTAGGTCAATCAGATGAGCAGATAGCTGGTTCCCGACTAGAGAGCCTTAGATCTAGAGATCAGCAATATCTTTGTGCAAGGAGATTCAAATCAAATTTTGGAAGGTACTCCTTGAGGGCATTTGGATTTCGTCTTTGGAATACTCTTCCCTTGCCCCTTCGTTCATGTCAGAGCTTTGTTCTCTTCAAACGTCGTTTGAAGAAGCTAATGCTAGATGAGCAATTGTTGTTTGACTATCAACAGTTCTGAGAGTAGGTACTAGGTAGGTTAGGAAAAAGTTAAATGGTTGGTTTCTTTCCAATCAAATACATAAAGTTTTTAATTGATTAGCATTGTTTGATGGATGTGACTCAACCCTTCTTTCCCTGCCTCAACTGTGACATGAATAAAAGTATGGGAATTAGGGAAGCCATTTGGCTTTCATGTCTCCCCGTTCTTCTCCTTTGTTTGTCCATGTTGTAGGTAGGTGGATATATCCCCCAATTTCAATTGCCGTTAGCCAAGCCCACTACATACTAACTTCCCTTGTAGGCAGAAACATTGCAATTATTGCACGTCTTGCTGCTTTGTTCCTATTGGTAGCCTATTCTGTAATCAGTTGCTAATTTTTCTTTTTTGTCTTCTTTCCTTTCTTCTTACCAAACTTATGGTTGGGTTGCTCTTGCAACACTAACTCATCATTCCTTTTAGGTTGTTTGATAATGGCACTGCTAATCTATACTGCCATTTTATGTTGTGTTGAGTGCATTTTCAATTTTCATCATCCATCCTATACGTCACAACCACTGATGATCTAATCTGCTTTTGGACATTGATGGGTGAGTGTTGCATGTTATGCTGTCTCAACCGTAAGTCTGGCTGCTCCCCTTCCATTTTTTTTCCTTCAAAAACTGTTGATCTATGTGTGTGGTGCAATGATTTGAAATGGATGAATTTGTAATGGATGCTTTTCTGTTCAAAAATTGCAATAAAATGATTAAAATGATTAAATTAAAAAAAAAAAAAATGGGGCAAAAAAAATTAAAAAATCTCTGTTAAAATTAAGCCCCTAGAAAAAAAAAAAAAAAAAAAAAAAAAAAAAAAAACGACGCATCATTGCAACAACAAAATCCTACTTTAGAATGACTGGCGGTACACAGCATGGGGTATCCTTTTCAGCTCTGAATTAACGGCTTTTGCGAGGGCTTGAATGCATCTAAATGGCAACCCAGCAATTGCAGATTTCAATTTTGGGAACACCCAGTCGTTGCATGGAGGCAAGTCTGGACTGTGTGGCAGATTGCCTAGGTCAGTGATTTTGTTCGGCGCCAGGAATTCTCTTAACTTCAGCGGTTTTGTGAGGGGCAACATTTGTCATGCAGGAAAAAATGTGCCTTTGGTGCCAAATCCATTCTTGTGGACTAGCGGGAATTCATTGGGCACAGATCTTTTTCGGGTTAATATGATCATGGATTGTCTTGCAAACTGTCCCATTGCTGAGATCAGTTACCGAGATGTTCTGGATGGTAACATGTGGATCACCAGCAAACAGAACTCCCACAACAGCATTTGCTTGTTCGTTAACGATCTCTTTACTGGGCCCTGGACAAGGATCATCTTTCAGGTTACAGCAACCATCCTTGAATAGGCGGATACATCTGGCAATGCTGTAATATGAACAACAACGATCACCATAAACTTGTTGTATCAAATCGGTATTGATCTTCCTTGCATCCTCTTGGAGTTATAAACATTTAAAGTCATTTAAACGAACATGTTCATTAGTAAAGTTCACGGTTTTTAGGCACAAGCCAATTTAGGAGTCACTAAACGGGGCAAAAGGACACAACCGAGTAAAGGGAATCGGAAAAAATTGTCACAGCGAGAATGCTGACATCCCAAGCTTTAAAATGATACCTAATTCCGACTGCAAATATACAAAAGAGGCACAACAAAAAGGGTGTTTGCACGAAAGCTGGAGTGGCCTACGTAGATTTGTGCTTTTTCGACCTTGTGCAAGGCATTTGTGTATTCCGGCTTGATCACTTCATTTTAGACAAGACAAACACACTGCATCTGGTAATCAACCAAACCCCAGAGTTCCTTCTTTGATGAATCCACCCAAATTTATGGAGAGATGTTAGTGAAACGAGTGAACAGAAATTGTTTTTCATCGGTCGAAATGCACACCCCACAATCACAAACTCTCCTCAAGAAAAGAGAAAGAAGACAATGTTTTTTTTTCACCTGTCAATCGAGTGAACTTTTTAAGTTTTTTTAATTTTAATTTAAAATTTCAATTATAAATAAAAATAAAATTTAAATTTAAAAAATTTTGATCAAGTTTTTTTTTAAGTCTTTTTAAGTTTTTAAGTGCCAGCTAGGAGAGGACAACTTCACCAGCCGCATTCACCAAAGCCACTAAACCTAACCCCAAGCTTGAAAAAAGTCAATTCCATGTTCAGATGCACACCTTTCTCAATGATGGAAAAGGAATACTGTGCATAGAAATTAGAAATCAAATTTTCCAACAGATTTCTATACATAAAAATGTTATGCATGGAATTCTGTTGGAAAATTTGATTTCTGTGCACAATGGTATTCCTTTTTCATCGTTGAAAAAGGTGTATCTGAATGTGGAATTTACTTTTTTCAAGTGGCTTTGGTGCATACCACCGCACATGTCACACAAAATAGTTTGAAGTGAAATAGAACCGCAATCAATGGTCGTGCTCATTTTGAAAATTCTGTATCCCCTGTACCAGAGAAGTATTTATGATGGCATTTTTGAATATTCCTTTTGTTGTGACTATTGCATTGACAGCATTTCAAAATTCGAATTACAATACTTCTCAGAAAGCATTGAGAAACAAACAGGCATGTAAAAACTAAAAATCAAGATGTACCTTTGGCCAGCAGAAATCACACAACTGCTCCATCATGAACACTGCACACCACCTGCACCATCGCATGCAGCTCCATTCAACCAGCGATGATCGAATGCAGTAACTCGGTAAGTCATTCTCTTGGGTGTCACCCAAATGCTTCATTCTCTCTAAAAAGAACAAAAATAATGAAGTTAAAGGGGGATCCTTATTTTGGATAAGGTTTTGTTTCTTTTATGATATTTTGCCATTTTGGCTTATCCGATCACTTTGGCATGGCAGCCAAATGATAGCCATACTTTGTAAAATCTGCTCAAAATTTCATGGAAATCAAACGAAGCCGGAATTTCAATTTCGCCTCCCGTTTAGTCATGAATGCAATTCAGGTAAATGCGTGGCAATTTACGTCTTCCGACACACAATGATCAATGCAAGGTTTTCTGATAAGAAAATCAAAATTCCGGCATCACCAGCAGAAATTTCTCACCTTTCTGCATATGTTCACTAATTTTTACCTTTCTTGCATGCACAGTTCCTGAGACCTCACTTCAAAAAGGTTTGGCAATCGCCAGAAAATGCAAGAGTGGGAAAACCTTGATCAAGAGCGGTCATTGCCCAATTTTTGGGGTGGGGTGTGAAACTGAAATTTCTCAACTACTGTTCTTCAAAGAGTTGCATCAGGCCAGAGGCAAAGAAAAAATTGGGGGGGGGGTAAAAAGACATCGCAGAATAAACCAAACAAAAATAAAAATATATGGTTGCAAAACTGTTTTCCTGTTGTTGGCATCAGCTGTTTTAGATTGCCACAGAATATTGAAAAGCAGAGTTGATGCACATGCAATTGATTTTACATTGAAACTGATAAGATAGGTACGATGCATATGAAATTGTCCCAAAGCTAAAATTTTAAGTCTTGGATCGCCTTGATATTCCTGGAAGAGCAAAACTGGATGACAGGTTGTCTCATGAGAAGAAACGAACAACAAGAGAGGAGTGAAACCGACTGCAGTGTTGACTCCTCTTTCAGAACTGGACAACGCATCCACAATATGTGCCTGCAAACAATGATCAAATTTGGGCAGTAAAGAGCAGTAACGAAGCATAAACAAATACCATGGTCGAAGTCTGTGGGGTGCAAAATTTTTACCCACTTCAATTTGTGAGGGCAACTTTGCACTTTGCAGTGATGTTGGCCTCCCGTAAAAGGGGTGAATATCTCAGATCCTATTGCAGCGTGAAAATCAAATTCAGGCAGAAAACAGCAGTGTGGCCCTGACAAACCTGTGTCCACTTCTGCGGGCGGTACCCAGGGGCCAACTTCACACATATTGATGAAAGTGGTAGCGAAAGAAAAGCCAGAATGGTACCCAACTATTTCATGAATGCAGAGATGCAACACAACGAAGTTGCGGAGGGTGCGCTCGAAAGAAGAGGGTGAAAAACGAAAATGCAGGGAATTGATGGAAAAGTAACGGAACTGGGAACTGATGGATGGAAAATAGATATCTATTGGGTTTTTGCTGGTATTTCGTAACTGCAGCTGTTGCTGTTTGTTACAGAAGAGGTTGGGAAGGGTTTGTTCATTGCTGTGCTTCCTCATAGCTCCAATATTTTCAAAACTTTCATGAGTTTGGCACCGATGTGATGAGCATCACACGCGAAGCATGTGCGTATGGTGCGTGAATGACATTTCAGACAATGAACCACCCACGATGCATCTCACCATTTTGCTTTCCTTCTGAGTGAAAGTATTTGGTGAAATGCTCCGCCATCATAAAAACTTCTTTTGATCAACTCCTGTTACAAAAAACTCCTTCCTCTTTATTGAGGCTTTGAGCAAAAGACAGATTTGTGTCTTCAATAGCTTTTGCATGGTCACAACTTCGTTGTGGCTAACAGGAGAGGTAAAAATTTGCATAAACAAAATACGGAACGAACAAACAGAGCACGAAAAAAATGGTGGATTGAGGGGTAAACAAATATTCATAAGAATAACGTTTTTGTGAGTCTGGGATCAGGATGCAATATCGGGTGTGCAAACTAACGAGTTTTTTTATTGCGGTTAGCTAGCTCGTCATGGCATAAACAGCGATATACTTTTCCCGAGCCAAATTCGCCAAAAATCATGAAATGGGATACAAATTACAATCTTCCTGCACCACAACAAATTTGGTAGCACTTTTTTCACAAATGACATGCATTTATTCAAACTCACTTTTCGCCTGATTTGAGCAGAAGTCTGTCAATGTGTCTGTCTATTCTGTTGTTGAGGTAGACCAGGACTCTCTTCCGTCAAGGAAACTGGAATTTAGAATGATCAGGTCCATCACCAGCAAGCATGAGGCTTGAAAACATCACCATGATATCGATACCTGGGAATGAAACTTTGTGGAAAAGTGCATTAAAAAATAAAACAGAAAAAGTTTTAATTTCCCACCACAATTTATTCAAGTGACATGCAGAGGGCAGAGGTGAAGTGTGAGTTTGTCACAATTGGAGCTTTTTGGCAGCACTCACTGGTCCTCATTCGGCATTCCAGAAAGGTGTTCAAAATACACTTTGTTTTGGTGAATGAAAAACGCTGTCATAATATCAATACACATTGACAGTTGAATGTGTTTTCCAGTGTCTGCATTGGCCATTCACTCATTCATTGCAATTTTATTCGCTGAGAATCCACTGTGCAGGTATACTGGCGGCGGAAAAAGATTACCCATAAATGTGAAAAATTTCCATTCTTGAGATTTTAGCAAAAACTCCATGCTGTAGAAATAAAAGATCCTCTTTCATCACTGATGTCAAAATCTGACACTCTGTCAAATTCAGTCAAAAGAGTAGCCTCGCTAACATCCTCATCGCATAACGATTATAATTCTTCACACTTCTTAATAATTCTTATGGAAGAATGATCCATTCTGCAACATTGATCTGAGAAAACGTTGCCAGCAGTTGTTTTGTTTGATTACTCTATGCAATGGTAAGTTCAATTCAGCACATACAGTACATTAACTCATAGTTTGTGGCCATTGTTTATTGAAAACAGCAATTCACAACTTTCTTACCGGCTGGTTTGGTGAAAAATCGTAAATAATATCGCCGAAAATAGATCCTCAAGAAGCCCTCCCTGAATCACCAAAGTGGCTGATTTTAGTGCAACTCGAAAGCGCTCAAAACGGCCCAAAAACAGGGGATGAAATACTTTCAAAGCAAAATGACAAAATTCTGAACTGTTCGAGATGTAATCACTTAAGATTATGAGCTAAATTCTCGGAATCATAATAATTCTATTCCATTAACAACACGTCTGGCTGGTGTGCCAAAAGTGTCAAATGACCACTTTCCATACCCTTCCATTTCGTGTTCCTTTTCTACACCCTTTTACATTTTATCTTTTACCATCTCTTGGGTAAGGAGCACACTTGGGTAAGTCACATCTCTCTTTGAGTGAGTCATCTTTGAGTAAGCCATCTCTTGGGGAAGGAACACCTGATTTACATTCAGAATTTGCCATGAATGCACAGTTTGGAGATGTCAAAAAAGCTGAAAAATGCACTCGGAGAAGATATAAAAATTTATTATCCAGGAAAAGCCAGCTGTCTTCATTATCATCCGGATTTAGACTAAAGATGGAATTTGACACCCACAGATGGAATTTCTCAGATGTTGCCCTGCTCAGAATAAAAAAATGAAAATTGCATAATATGGAAAACTCAGACCTGCGATTTCAATGAAACAAAGGCCATCATTCTCACAAGAGCAGAGGCTCATCAGAGAGTAGTTCATTCACGGAAGGTCCTTGCAATCAAAAAGCAGCAGCAATCCACAAACATGGCAACGTGATGGAAAGCAAAGGGAAATAAATAGCCAACATTAGAGATTCAGAGATCTTGCCAGGTAAAATGTTGATTTCCGAGAAAAGGGACATGGCTACAAGAAATCTGTTCCATTAAATGCAGGTGAGGACATCAAAAATATGTAATGGTTGCCAATCGAAAGCATCACGCCTTCCCTGCCTTGATGCTTCTGCTTGTCGTCCCAAGTGTGAAGGGCATAAAAATCAGCAGACACTAACAAATCCCGTTAAAAATGGGAACAAAGGAAAGAATGGCCAAACTGGTTCCTCATGACGTGTGACGTTTTCATAAGTCCAGGAACAAGTGATCCTATACCAATGAAGATTTGGCAATGTCGTCAGTAGACCTGCCACTAGTTCAGAAAATTCCTCCCAAGTTCCACAAATTCTGCTTAGATTATTATTATTATTATTTGCAATACTGCCACTAATGCATTGGTGGCAGGCGTGAAACAGGGTACACGCTCCCTCGTTCAACATTAATGACAAGAGCGAGAACACATTAACAAACACAGCAACAAAATTCATCACAAACAGAAATAAGTGAACAAAAGGGACAATGGGTTTCACAACAACACAAAAGTGTGAGTGGAGAAGAAGAAACAAGAACATTTATTGTGCAATACCTGTGACAGCTTTGCATGTTACGATAATGTGCGACCTGGGGTCAAGGCTATTCCAGTCTCGGATAGTTTTTGGAAAAAAGGAGTTAAAATGCACATTTAAGTGGCTGACCGGGCTTGTTAGGGCAAGCCCATTGTCTGTTCTTCTCTGAAAAGGCTTTATGGCATAATAAGTGGGAAGGCTAAAGTTATAATTGCCAGAGAGGATATCTTTAAAAATTTTCAGCCGGCGTTCTTTGTGCCTTTTTGCAAGGCTATCCAACGAGAGGTCCTGAAGAATTGCAGTGACGCTTTGAAACCTGTCATAGGTCCTTGTTATAATGCGTGCAGCTTTTCTTTGAACAGCTTCAAGGTGTGCAATGTCATTATTTGTGTTGGGGTCCCAGACTGTACAACCATATTCTAGAATAGGGAGGATTGTTGATTTGTATGCGTGTAGCTTTACGGCAGTGGAAGAATAGCGTAAGTTTCTATTTATGAATCCCAAAAGTTTCATTGCTTTATTCGTGATGGAATTTATATGAGAATTCCAAGAAAGGTCGCGGGAGATAGTTATACCAAGGTATTTTATTTCTGGGACCACCTCAAGTGGAGTTCCAGCAACACTATAACAATGGGCTGGCAGTGTGGACGTTTTTCCTGGAGAAGTTTAGCATCTTCTTTTGTTCAGGTTCATTTGCATGCCCCAGGATTCGCACCACTGGGAGACCTGGCTGAGATCGATCTGCAGTGCTGAGCGGTCATTAGGAGTTTGAATGGGACGATAGAGGACAATATCATCTGCGAACAAGCGTAATTTTGTTGGAGCCAGTATCTGTTGTGGTAAATCATTTATAAATAAAAGAAATAAGAGGGGGCCTAAGACGCTGCCTTAGGGGACCCCCGAACTTACAGGAATTGGGTCTGAGAGAGTACCCTTGATGGATACGCATTGAGAGCGGCCAGACAAGTATGATGCAACAAGATCAGTGATTTCTCCGGAAGGTCATATGAGATAAGTTTTGATATGAGCTTGTCATGTGGAACCATATCAAAAGCTTTTTTCAGATCAATGAATATTGCATCAGTCTCAATGCCTTTATTCATTTCGTTGGCTAGGTCATCCACAAAGAGCAACACCTGGGTCTCGCAGGAGAGGCCCGACCTAAAGCCAAATTGATGAGGGTAAAATATATTTCGGGAGTTACAAAAGAACAGTATTTTGGTACAGATTATCTGTTCAAATATTTTGGAGATGATGCAGGTTAGTGAGATAGGCCTATAGCTGGCCACATGGTTTGCTGGGGCATCTTTTTTCTTACAGGAATGACTGTGGCCATCTTCCACTCGTCTGGAATTCTTCTGTGTGAAATGATTTTGGAAAAAAGGTCAGCACAAATTACACCTAGTGCAGGTGCTAGGCCTTTTAAAAGTTGTCCCGGGAGATTATCTGGACCGGTAGCTTTTTTTGGATTAATCTTTGCGAAAAGTTTGGTAATTCCTATCCCATTAACTTGTAAGCAACTGGTGGAGGAGACTGGGTTATTTGTGGATCTACGGTTTCTATCACAGGGCATGGCAGGAGGTCTAGATGTAGGTCGTGGACCAAAAACGCTTCCAAAGTAAACATTGAAAGTTTCCGCCATTAGTTTCGGGTCAAGAGTAAGGGTACCATCACTGGTTAATATTGGGGGGCAACTACTGTCAGTATCGCGTAACGTGTTTAAGTAACCCCAAAATCTACGTCCGTAGTTGGAGTCAAGAGAAAAATTTATGAAATTTGAAAATAACCTGGAATTTAGTTCAGAGCATGCATCGCGAAGCCGGTTGTGGATATTTTTATCTGTATCAGAACCACCGCACTTGGCTTTAGATGACGCATATCTCTTTTTTTGGAAAAGGACAGACAATCTGCGATTTACCCACGGGAATTTGGGAGACCTTTTAACAGTCATTGTTGGCACAAGTTCAATAATTGAAAAGAGGGTATTTTTTAACAGTTGCCAAGAATCGTAGATTCTGGCCATCAAGTGGGACTCAACAAGATTGGAGATCTTAAAAAGATCAAAGTTCATTTTTTGAACATGCAATCTCCGGGCCATGATGCCTTGTCAAAATTGCATTCGTGGCCAGTTATTCGTACAATTCCAATTTGTTCAAAAGTGTAGCATTTCGGGGTGGGGTTTGGAACACAAAGACAGCATCGCCACACTTCCATTGTTTAAGTTCACCACAGCGAAACTCTTTAATGAACAAGTTAACAAATTCCTTGCATACCAGGTTTTTCAAGCAACTCTGGGAATAGGTGCCTTGCCTCACACCCAGCCGCTGGGCGAGTGCAGCTGCATTCATCAGAAACTTAAGCGGTGATTGATATCTGATGCATGCCCACTAGCGATCACACTGACCACCTGCACTTTTTTACTTACCTGCTTGCAGAGAAGTCCACAAGCGAGACACCAGCGGGTGGGTGACACCCATGACCCATGTCCACAGTTGCTTGAAATACACTGTATAAAATTTGCCTATAGAAACAGATCGCCAGCAAAATAATGTGTGGCATGACACCTTACAACAGCTTGCAAGTTCCCAAATCTGTTGCAGTCCTCACTTGCTTCACATTTCACAAAGATAATGGTCAATTTCAAATTTGGCAATACTCCATTCCACTTACCATCTGTGTCTGCAGGATATAATCGGTTCAGTGTTTTCCACAGCACTGTTATTTGGTCCACTTAGGTTAATTTCATTTTTCAGTCGTCAAAGACATTTTTCAGTCGTCAACTTTAAAATTCTCTAGTTTGTAAGCACTCAAAAACCTCTCAGGCATAATTTCGCCTCAGCAATGAAACTAGGCCTCAGCCATGAAAGAAGCTATAATCACCTTTATTAAAGTTAGGGAACTCAGCTACGACACAGTGTTGCGCAGATGGTAAACTGTGTGGGCGACGCCATTGCTGAATCGCCGCTTGATGCCTGCAAGAGAGAGAGAGGAGAAGACTGCATTGTTGGGTTCCACAAAAGCGGCAATAAAAGAGCCATTCACAGGCAGCGGCCTTATAGCGCAATGGTTAGCGCACTCGCTTCCCGTTCGAGAGGTCCCCGGTTCGAGCCGCGGAAGGAGCAGAATTTGTCCGATCCACAGATTGCACGGATGCGCAGATGTCCGCATTGTTTTGTTTATCATGATTTCCTTTCTTTTGCGATGATTTCATTTTTCCATGTTTCGGCGAATTTCACTCTGTTTTTGGAGAGTTTTGTCTTTTTGTGTGCCAAGAGAAACAAGGAGGATCATTGGACCCCAATTGCTCTCTGGCCATGGATCCGAAAATTGTTAATTTGGCATGGTGAATCTTAAATTTCGTCTTGGCAAAAACATGCCACAAATTTCGTCTTGGCAAAAACATGCCATCGCACATTTTTCGTTGAAAAATTTTGCGGGTCAGCCGAAAGGCTGACGGGCTTTTCTAGTTAGATGAATTATTGGAAACATTTCAGTGAGCGGGTAACCACGAGAGAAGTGATGTTTAGACAAACTACTGGAAACATTTACAGTTTCATTTTTTATCTTTTGCACTTTGAATCAAAGCACAAACGCAACTCCATTCGGATGATTCATTTTTGTAGAAATCTATCTAGACCAGTTGCCATTTTTGGCAACTGGGCTACTGATTGTTTTGGAAATTTAATCGACAGTTCCTTGTGCTGGTGTAGCTCCAAGATAGCCATGCTTTTATTTAAGGAACCTCATCAGTAACTGTGCCAATCATTTACAATTGAAAAACAGCAACCATTATAGAAAATAATAAATTAATAAACTTTTAATGTGCAAATTAAAAATGAGGAAAAAATGCTCTGCCACATGGACTGATTGATTAGCAAAACTTTTTTTGCTTATGATTGCAAATACGGCACAATCCGTGGGTAATCCATTTGCGGATTAACGCTAATCCGAGATTACGAAGCAAATTCTTACCATTTACTTCCATGAAAAAAAATACTTCGCAAACTAGGATTAGCATTAATCCACACTGGATCACTTCAAGAGAATGGTGATCTGTTATGACTTTGTCATTGCACTGTTGCTGGTGGTGCCACTGTTTACAGCATTTTGTTGGTTCTGAATGATGTGTTCAAAGCGGTGAGTCTTCCAGAGTAGGAGATACCCACGAGCCAGCCTGAACATGGTGACGTAGTTTGCGAAGAGCAGGAGCGTCAAGGAGAGAAGCCGCTCCCAGTTGCTAGATCTGATGAGTTCAATGACCTGTAGGAACACCAATGACAACTGTAGACCGAGAACACCACAGAGCAGCAAGGATGAATTGTTGAATATGATCTAGGAGGGAGAAGAAACAAGAAACGACTACTGAATGCTGAATTCAAATGGTATTAGCCACTGCATCATGGCGAAACAATTTGTACTTCTGAAACTTCTGTGAAACTGAAACTTCTGAAACTGAAAAAACTTAACCAATTTGTAAATAACTTTCCTGTCATGTCTTGATCTAAGACGATAAGAAACGTTTTTAAATGATGGACAAGCCACATGAAAGGCACTCACCGATTGATAGACAAATCAATGATCATCACTCCATCTGATCAAGTCAGAAAATACATCATTTTGATAACAGAGTTAAATACATCATTTTCATAACAGAGGTAAGTGTTACGTTCCCTCCACTGCTTGGAGCAGGCAAGAAAATGCATGTCCTACAGTTGATTCCATTTGAAGATATGAGCCAAGCATTCTTCAGTGTGTTGAATTCGAATTTATTCACACTGACATAATTAATGGCTCCCTAAATTATGGATTTTGGGATAATTTTTATTTCACATCAAATTGTGTGGCCTCCCTGGGAGAAAGAATAATAATCCCAAAAATAAATTTTATTTAAAGCTGCTGTCGGAGGTTTTGTTCATTTGAGTTCATGTTTTATAAAAATAAACCAATACCAAAATAAAAAACTGTGTACCTTCAAAGGAAACCGAATGCGGTCCCGCAAAAAAAGAGGCTAACCAAACCCCAACATTTTCAATAAATAATTTTTTTCCTGTGCTGAATTTTTTTGCTGATTTTTAAAATCATGCGTGTGAAAAATGGACAAACAAGTTTTTTTTAAATTCCACAACATTTTTTCAAACGCCTATTGATTGACAAGTTTGCCTGTTGACGCGGACAACAGATGAAACAGACGCTTGCGTGCGCTCGTTTCAAGAAATCCCGTTATTGCTGCCAATTTTACGCTAAAATTTCGCAGTTGTTCTTGTTTTCGCATCATTCAGAGGTCATTTGTCAAATTCGACGGCGAATAAAACAAGTGGGAAGGCACAAACAACAGAAAAACGTGCAAGAATCACAGGCACCTAAGAAATTCTGGCAATTGAAACTAAAAAATCCGCTTCCTATGGGATTCGAACCCACGACCTTCGGATCCCAATAACGCCCTATCGACTGCGCCATCCTGGCAATCTTCAAATTTCGTTCTTATAATGTTGCTTTTAAGGGGGTTCGAACGTCTGCGCTGCTGTCTCCAGGTGCAGCGCCGGCAGATAAATGAAGAACACTTTGGATGTGTGCTTGGGGAAGCAACTCGGAGCAATTGCGAATTTGTTTTTCGCTTAAACCACTGGCCGAATAGAACGAAGTATGCTTTCTTGTGAAAACGACAATAATGCTTGGCTCATGTCTTCAAATGGGATCGACTGTTGATGGTGCTCTGAAATCCCACGCAGCCAGAAAAAGAAGGATTTTTGCGCAAGTCGTCTGTGGGCAGATGTGGACAGAATGCAGCTTAATCTAGTGGTGTGATTCATCCGGAGGGCTGCGTGTTGGCAAACAACACCCCGAACAAATTGGGAACACCTCTTCGCAGTCGGTGGGCACAACGAATGAGTAAGCAAGGAGGCAACCAATTTCAAAAAGGCAACAAAAGATTTGCAAAAAAAAAAACTTTTGAGATTTTCACCGATTTAGAATGTTTACAATTTACATAAAATTCAGTTTCCTTTAGAAATGTGTTACATGTCGACAGCAGCATTCAAATTTCAATTTTCAAAAAGTCTATTTCTCAAGGAAAATAGCGGCCTTTAGCAAACAGCTACTCTTACAGGCAACTTGGTTAATAATAACAATAAAAATAGCAACTAAAATGAATACATGAAAAATGAGAAGTTGTGAACAATATAATTCAATGACTGATACCTACCTACACTGCCTATCAGCTGGTTTTAGGCCAGACAAAATTTGATAGGTTCCATGCCAAGAGACATGGCAGAATCTAGGCAGACAATAATCGCAAATATGAGCCAGCAAGCCTCTTGAACAAATGAGGACTTCTTTGGGCATGACATTCAATTGGGAGAGATCTATACATAAGAACAGCTTGGTAGAGAGGGCCCTTCTCAAATATTGCTGTTTTATGTGAATAGACCTGTGGTAACTGGTAAGAGTAAGCAGCATTACTCCCCATTCTTCACTTAATTTGACGTGATACATTTGGCATTGCATCAGCAGTTCAGAACCAACAATGATTCTGGTTCTACATGAAGTCGAAGTGGTTTTTGAAAAAGAAATAATGTGGTGCAT
This sequence comes from Sinentomon sp. SZTP_YWyxl, assembly GCA_030068105.1. NCBI lineage: Eukaryota > Metazoa > Arthropoda > Protura > Sinentomata > Sinentomidae > Sinentomon > Sinentomon sp. SZTP_YWyxl. Next base: position 49,620 of record JASGXE010007194.1, read on the forward strand.
CTGAAACATTCCACATATTGAAACTGAAGTCTGTGACAACACAGCAATATAGCAGTGTACTGTTAATGAGGAGAATGCAGCAGGAACTAAAAGTAGGCATTGTGACAAGGGAGGGTGTAGCGAAAAGGAAAAGAAAAACGTACCAGACTGCAGTGTCAGACAACTTACATAAAATCTTGTATGAGAATTATTCCCTGGCTCGGCTGCTGTGCAAATTGTTTCAGCTCTGTACAGCTCACGCTGGTATTTCACCAGTGATCCTTGAGCCCATAGAGTAGATTCAGTCCACCTGAAAAGAAGCAGAACCCTGCTGTAAGCGAACAGGCATTTTCCCCTCCTGGCAGTCATCTGTGATATGGATCTATGAATGGAAAACTCCTTCAGTTGCAACAAGACAAGTTACTAAAAAAGAAATGGTATAGTTGATCAAATTTTCCGGAAATCACGGCTTTATTTCTGTCTATTCCCCTCACACTTCATCAGTTGCCGAATGAGGTGACTGACAGAAGCATGGCTCATGCAAATTGTGACAGAAGAGAAATGGTACGGTTGATCAATCAAGACAGCCGCTTTTTTCACTCAAGACAGTTAGGATGGCAACTGAAAAAAACACTTCTACAACTCCTAAAAGAAACACAAAATAAAAATGACTCACTGGCTGTATGGCAGATGAGATGGACGTCCCTCCAACTTGATCCATTTGCCCAAATGAAGAGCAGCCCTGTGCAGGATATCACAATAGCTGGAAAAAGAGTGCAGTGCATTAGATTTTAGATGCATGTTGAAAAGAGAATGTCAATGGGAAAAGCACATTATTTTGAACTTTTCCAAACACCATCAGTTCGGGAATGATGGCTATTTTTGAGTTGATCACAGCGCCAACTTTCGAGACACATTGTGAATGTTAGCAGTGGGCTGCAGAGCAATTTTACGAATCATTTCTGGGTCAAAAATGGAGATGTGGGATTGGATTTTTTGCTTGAGAATGCTTATTTTTCAGGAAAATCAAGCTGCGATGCACTTTGCAAAAATTTGGAAAAATTTGTGGCGGATAGGGGTCGTAGGAACTGGTCCTACTGCTACCTGGTCCTACCAAAACCTGGTCCTACTCATTTTTAGTTCTACCGTAACCTGGTCCTATCGTGACCAGGTCCTTATCTGGTCCAACCGTAATCTGGTCCTACTGAAATCTGGTCCTACAGTGACCTGGTCCTACCGTAATCTGTTCCAACCGCAACCAAGTCCTACCGTAATCTGAACCGACTGTAATCTGGACCTACCGTAACCTGGTCCTACCACAACCTGGTCCTTCCGTAACCTGGTTCTACCGTAACATGTACCTACTGTAACCAGGTCCTGCCGTAATTTGGACCTACTGTAACCTGGCCCTACCGTACCCTGGTCCTCCCGTACCTGGTCCTACCGTAACTAAGTTCGACTGAGATATGGTCCGAAATCCAGGCAGAGTTTCGCACTGGCAGTTGTGTTGTTTTGATACTGGTTCACAAAAGTGCCCCGCTGCAAATAAATGATGAATCACGAAAGGCCGCAATCAAACCTAATCTAACCAAACCTTAACCTAGCACCTAAACTAACAACCCAATCTGGCCTGACTCCTCCGGCTAGTCCCCATCAAAGTCGTGAAAAATTCATCGAGCGGTTATTGCATCCATTTTTGTCTCTATCTTTATCGGCAGCAGGAGAGCAACTACTTTTAGAACAAAAACAACGCAACTACCTCAGCACAAACATCCAGAAATTCGTGGAAAAATGCGGCTTGGCTCTTAGTCCTGTCGTAACCAGGTCCAACCGCAACCTGGTCCTTCCGTCGCAACCTGGTCCCATCGTAATCTAGTCCTACCGTAATTTGGTCCCACCGTAACCTCGTCCTACCGTAACCAGATCCTAACCGTAATCTGATCCTACCGTAGTCAGCTCCTTCTGTAACCAGGTCCTGCCGTAATCTGGACCCACCGTAATGGTCCAACTGTAATCTGGTCCAACCGTAAGCTGGTCCACCGTAAGCTGGTCCACCGTAACCAGGTCCTACCGTAATCTGGTCCAACCGTAATCTGCTCCTATAGTAACCTGATCCTACCGTAACCCGGAGCTACTGTAATCTGGACCTGCCGTAATCTGGTCCTACCGTAACCTGGTCCAACCGTAACTTGGTCCAACTGTCAATTGGATCGAATGAAATTTGGATCAAATTTTTTCGGCACGCAAAGAAAAAGTAGGACCAGGTTACTATAGGACCAAATAGCAGTAGGACCAGTTCTGTTCCCCCGCGGAAAGACAAAAAAAAATCAAAAGTCCCCACAGTTCCAATTCTTTGAGTTTTTTTTCATGTACGGGAATCAGAAGTCTGTACGTCTGCAAATGGCTGAGAAAAGGCAATCTCTGCAAATGGCTGAGAAAAGGCAATCAAAAGTAAGTTGTTATCTTACTTAGCAGAAAGTGTAAACAGGAAAAAAACAAATTTTTGAATTTGAAAATAGGCCCAGCTCTACAGCAGGGCTGTGTCCAAAATGCAGCACTTAAAAAATCCTAGAAAAATACCAACGCATATGAAGTGAAGCACATTAGAAAGTAAAAATGAAATTTATTATATTTTCTCCTAAATCTAACGGTCGATATTCCGTAAAAAGACAATACAGTGGATTGTGTATGTCATTCATTTTATCGGTGAGAGTTTTGGTAGGCCAAAAAAGTACACAAACAGCCCATCGAAATTGTCGCGGTTGTTGTTCAGGTCTACAACTCTCCAGATAGCAACCTCTCATGCCCACGCACCTCTTCATTTAGCTGGTGCCAAATTCAAGGCAAGATAGATGAGAGTGAAAAATAGCGTGTGCTTTTTTTTGGCATAAAATGGCAAAACAGGAATTGGATATGCTACCATTCACTAACCGTGGGGGGAAACAGTAGAGCATGTGCATTGTAAGACTTCCAAGCCAGAGGAATATGAGATGTTGCGTCACCCAAGTGATGTCGTAATGAAGGTAACTCTGCAGGAAACAGAAAAAATAAAAACAAAACAAGGTGCATAAATACTCGCTAGTTTCTTCACAGAGGTATCTCAATTTCATGGCAGGTCTTGGCAGGATACGGTAATTGCAGCCAAATCCGCTTTGAAAAATAATAAGGTAATTTTTAAGATAACAATCATGCGATAAAATATCATCCTAGAGATCATTTTTTACAGCCGACATAATTAAAATCTCCATTGCTCTTTTTTCGATTCTCCGAAAAACTGAGATTCTCCTTCATTGCTTTTTTGATTCAGAGACAGTACATCAAAAATAGCATTGTCCTTAAAGAGGAGATTATTGTGCTCATTCGCGAGACAAAATTCTCTTCGTGTAAAAGTCAAAATGGAAAAACAACAATCCTCAGTTGCTTTTTTTAGCAGTAAAACCATATTTGGCATGAATTGCAAAAAGAGGTGTTGATCAGCACGGAAAACATCTAACTTGAAAACCTGTTTTTTTTTTCAAGACGATTTACCTGGGAGAAACAACAAGGAATAAAGCCAGCACAGTAAGCACCCAGCAGTGAGCTGAGCAAGGAACGTTTTATTCTTTCGTTGAAGTCTGCTTTTAGAGCTGTCACTTCTGCCCTGACGTCATCGGCAGAAGAATGGCAGAAATGCTGAACAACTCCTGTAAAAATTAAAATGGACAAAAAATCTAAATGAATATAATCATCTCTGTGGCAAGAGTCATCATCAGATGTCTCATCCATCACAGTGGGCAAGTTGCCAGAGTATTGTAGATCCAATGGAATTAGATTGCAAAGATTATGATCTGTGCTCAGATTGCAAATTCCGATAACATGAAAAAGGGAGTACTACCTTCATCCTTCAGAAAAGGGGTAAATGGGGCTTGTGTGAAAACTCAATCACACTGGCGATTTTAAAAGACAACTGGTTTCAAAGACAAAACAAAATGAATAACTTAACCATTTCTCAGCAACAAAATTCAAGAATTAGGACTAGGGATTAGATTGTAGGGGTTATGTGGTGGTGTGAGTGCCACTACTTCTCTTTCTGGGGCACGTCATACACTAAAAATTACCTCGATGGTAAAATGGATGTAAATTAAAGTGTCCCACTACTTCAAATTTCTCAATTAATCCCTGAGGTCCCCCCACATCTAAATTGGGACAAGTACAAGAAAATGAAAAGGTGAAATGTGACCTACTTTACCTAAAGTTTATCACAACCCCTTCTCAAATATCTGGCAGTGGCTTCATCTGACACCAATGCCAACAATCTCGCTCCCTAAAATTTATTGGATGTTTTTAAGCATTAGTGCTTCGACCATGAAAATACTCCTAATGGGGGCGGGGCTTGAAGCTTTTAGTGCTCTTTCAGGAATATCAAATGCCTGATGTGATAAGTTTCGAAGAAGACAAAGTTCAAGGAAAGAAAACTCACCATTCTGTTGAAACTTATTTCGCCTGTCAACGGATGTTCCCTTGTAAGTTGGAAGGATTTGAACAAGTGGCTCCAGCACAGGGCCAAACAATATCAAATAGACCAGCAATCTAATGTTAAGAAAGATAAAGACATTTCCCAAAATAAATTTTAACTGACTTGACACACTGCTACAAAACAATGTGTGTAAAGCACACAAATCTTGGGAAATAAATGATGAAGGCCAGGCATAGGAAAATTTCCAGAAACGTTGAGAAAAAATAGTTCATTTTGCCATCATGCAACATATCTTTTTTTAAGAGAAGCCTGTTTTTTGTCACATGATTTCCATTGATCTGAAAGGCCGATGCTGCCCAAATTTGGACAGCCGATGCACGGGGTTAGTTGGCTTCATCAAGCCATTTTTTCTCGAAATTTTGCCCCTGAAGGGCACACAGGTCTATTCTTTATTTGGTGTTGTTGCAGTTCATACATAGACGGCGTTAGGTGCAGAAAAGTGATTTTGTTTTAATTTCAGAGCGGTGCCAGAAATCCAGCATGCGCACAGCGCTGCCAGAAAACGTTGACTGCTGCCGGTCAGCCTCAAAAGATGGCAGAGCCCACAATGACTAGCGAGTGGCGATACGGAACATTCAAGCAGCAGATAAGTGACACACGTGAGCTGTGAAGTGTGATCATCTCGGAGTGTGTTCAACATATTGTGTTCGTTGGGACATTGTCATCACCACAAAAGGGAAATCAATTTCAAAATGCACACTACTTGGGTGAATGGTTCTCCGGCTGAAATATGCAATCCCGGTCCGATTGATCGTGACCCGAAGCTTTGTGAACATACCCCAGAACGGCATTTTTGAAAACTTTCCAAACAAAACCATTCGATTTTTGAAAACCATGGTTAGAACTTTGTGCATTGCTCAAAAGGTATGTCTCTGTCCAGAAAACCTGACCCAAATGTAACCCAGCAGCAAAAATTGGGAGCCCGTAAAGTAACTGCTTGATTTAAATTTTGTGCTTGGTTGTGGAACATTGCTTCCACTTTAAAAGCACAAGTTCTGGCTTGATGCAGGCCTAACTGGCCTTCATTTCAATGCCTGTCCACGCCAGCTGTCACCTGATGGAAACCACCGAATTAACCAGAATACAAATGACAGAAGGTCACTGCAGGCTTTCGGTAGTTTCAGACTGTGCAACAGGCGGAAGATCCTTCCTATCAACCACCCAAGGTACTAGACATTTAATCACCACCCAAGGTACTTGCACTGCAATTCCATTTGAGTCCCTTTTCGGCACACCATCATATTGTTGGATGGATACACCTGAAACCCGGCGGCAATGGTACCATTACCACCAGGCAACACCTGGGACAATAAGGTAAAAAGCATGACAGCCCAAAACCAAAAAGGAGGTTGTGAACAAAACGTGCAACAGCAAGCCAATTCTGAACTCTGACCAGTCCCCCGTTAAATGGTGTCACGCAAAATGTCAAGACAAAATCATGGTTACTTTGCAGGCATCCTGTAGTGGCAGCCTGAGCGCAGCTCGGCCAGTAATTTGTGAAGCAGTGTGTGATGAAAATGCCATTGGTCATCCACTTGTTGTGTCGACTGATTTTCAAAAAAAATGTTTGAACTTGCAAAACCAAAGAGCAACAAATCACAATGCTGCAATTTGGGTGAAGTTGTTCGGTTTTAAGTACAAGAACTATTTGATTTTCGATGTTTTTAAATTTCATGCATAATTAAGCAAACTGCATAAATGCATGAAAGGAACAGGAACATCGACGTGCAGGGAAAGTAAATAAATTTAAGAAAGCAAAAAGAAATCAAATGCCATACTTTTTGATCCTGCTGCCGAGGCAGAAGAGATCAAAAAAGATCGGTGAAACAGTGCCCATAAAAACTGGGAACGGTTACAAACAGAATAGCTGTTAGTGCGGAGCGATGAGATAGGTCTTTAGCACCATATCGGATGTGACGCTGTATCTGGATGTGGTACATTCGCACTTGCAAGTGGGAAGGTTTAACCCAGATACAGCCTCATATCCAATATCGCGATTACTTCAACATCCGCCGCATCTTCAACATCTGCCCTTTAACATCTGGAACAAGAAAAAAAGCAGGCATAACCATGAGGCTGATAAAGTTAATCTGTTGACCAGCGATTGGTCTGCAAGCAATTTCAGCACCTCAACTTCAGCCAGAAAAATGGGTACAAAATCCCCACCAGGTCAGCTGAACTCCAACAAACACCTAAACAAACCAACATTTCAAAGGATATGAGCAAAGTTTATTCGAAAATGTCTGCAGTAAATCACTCACGGATAGCACAAACACACAATTGTGATAACTGGATGATTCTGTACAATGAAATATCCACTCCATAACAGCAGTGAACCAAGAGCAGTCACCAAAACATACCTGCATTGAAAACAAATGAGCATTTAACAAGAGTTAGTGAAATTCAAAATCAACACGTATGATTTAGCAAAGGGGCCTCTGGTGTCCATTATATTGATGCACATGTATTTTTCTGCTCATAATTTGAAAATGAAATTCAAACTACGCACTTTTACATAAACTGCATTTCGGTTTTTCTGCGCATCATTATGCAGATTACAATTTTTATCAGGTTTCAACCAACTTCGAACAAGTCAATTTTTGAATATTTCAACAGGGAAGTTACCAGCTGGGTGTCTGATCCGATAGAGGAAAATACTGCTGTAAATAGTTACCTGGTTTAAGGCCATTGTAGGATCAATGTCAAGATTTACTGACAACGTTTCGACCCCTGAGCTATGAAAATACTGCTGCCAAACAGTGCTAAAATAAATAGGGGGAGCACTGAGGGGGCACCCCCTAGAACAGGAAGACAAGCATCCAAATATTCAAATTTCACCTCCACACAAAAATGGAATTTTGGCTAGCGCCCCCTTGTCCTGGTTACAATTTAATCGCTTCTACCAAATTATTGGCCTATGCAATGAAATGTTTGAACTTGCAAAACCAAAGAGCAACAATTTCCAAAGCTGCAATTTGGGTGAAGTAGTTCAGTTGCAACTATCATTGCAGTTACAACCTGTTTGATTTCCGATGCTTTAAAATTTCATGCATAGTTCAAACAATTTATAAATACATGAAAGGAACAGGAACATCGGAGTTCAGGAAAATTAATTCATGAAATTATGATAAATCAGATAAGATAGCATAATAGAGGAGATTTCGTTCATAGATTTGATTGACAAAAAAACCAAATTGAAAATGTTTATCACAACCAAAAAGAGGAACTAATTAGTTTCATGAGCTGACTACAGAAAAACAGGCAAAGTGAACTTGGTTGGGGGTCATCTGTCATCACACATAAGTCATCCCACCGTGGGGACTGATACAACTGGATGATTTCCGCCAGCGTAAGTGGGGTTGCTGCAGACATTGCGTAAGCAGTTACTCCTCAAGCATCTGTCGCATGCAGGTAACGAAATCATATGCTATTCCCCCATTCCAACCTTCCAATGGTTCTTCGGAACATTGTCCAGCAATGTAATAAACTTTCCACATCAGGTGAACAGTCAACAGAATACAGATAATTAAAAACTATCAATCTTCACATATTCATGCAGCATTCTCCAACTTGCCACGGAAACAAACATTTTGGTGCCAAAATTAATATCATTCTTCAACGATTTATGGAAATGAGAACTCGAAGTGAAAGTGATTTAAAAAAAAAGAAGAAAAAACAGGCTCACCGAACAGATTTCAACTCATTGGTCAATTCGGCCCCACTTGTGGGACTTGTCACAAAAGCTGCAACTATCCTCCGTACGAAGCTCCAGAGGAGTCGTACAGCAAGTAGCACACCAACAAAGAACACCAGGTATGGATCAATCAGGTAGAAGTTCTGAAAAGAAGGAGCAAACAAAGGATCGTAAATATTTCCATTTTCACTGTATTGAGCCATGCTGAATGCTTAAAATGTTCTCATGCTCCTGCGTTTGTCTATGGCCTTATAGGTTTGGCTCTTAAAAGTTTTTACTTTGTTGGCACCAACGATCTTTCCTCGAAATGGCTCCAGCTGGTACAATAGCCCACCTATCTTTCTCTCCAAATTTATGAAAATTCTGTGAAATTTCTGCTCGAGAACTAATCACAGCACAGACAGATGTCTGCATTAAAATGACTTGTCCATGTTCAATAGTCACAAGATAAAAAAATGCCATGAGATGTCAATTCTTGGACAGCAAGCAAACATGCCAGTCAATAGTGGAGTGGAACCGAAGCTTCAGTGTGGAACAACTTCAGAGTACAGGTGGGGACATTACAGTGACACCACAAGCACTCATGAACGACAAGACTGTCTCCAAATCCAAAATCCAAGAAATTGGTAACGTGATTTTGGACCACTGTATTTGCACTTGGCATTTGAATGAATAAGAGTATCGAAAATGAAAATCGATCTCATTGTTAATCGCGAAAAAAACCATAGATTTCTCACAGCCTCATTTCGTGCACAATGAACATGGAAGCCAGCACGGTCTGAAAGAGATTGAAAATAAATCCACCTGCAGCAAAAAAAAAGAATTTTCGCTTCAGCATTCTGTGTTGGAATGTAGCACCAAACTGTACAAAAGATTGAGAATAAAATCTGCAATAATTTAAACAAAAAAAAAAAACATTTAAACAACATAAAATAAAACATAAAAAGAATTCTCACAACAGCATATCTTGTGTACGAATGTGGTAGCCACCAAACTGTTCGGTACAGGTGTAAGTACTGCAGGACCATCCCAAGGTAGTTGTAGCCGAAGACGAATGCTTCGAACGACCAATCAGACTCTTGCGAGACATCAGGGATTGGGACATGTTTCAGATATGCCACAGAATGAGTGTCGGATAATCGATCGATGCTGAAGTATAAAAACAAGAATTTCTGTAAAGAACTAGGTAATTAACAGGGAAGTGAGATTGCTGTTCCAAAACAACTCTGCTTCACACTTCGCCCACATATTGGGAGGCACAATGATTCCATTTCTCACATTGCATGCTCTAAAGTCTTTAACGTGGTTGAAATTGCGGCACTGATCCCATTCTCGAAATTTTACTTTTTGCCATAAAGAGGTATCTAAAGCTTGGGTATGCACGGCAGAAGATCTGGAGAACAAGGTGGAAGATATTGGTGGCAACCGATGGGAGTTCAACGAAAGCAGGTTGAAAATAGGGTGCACCCAAGGTGGTGCACACCAATTTCTTCAATTGCGTGGGAATTCTCTGATCATGCTGGCCCATGTGTGCAGACAGTCACCATGGTCTGTTTCAGAAACGTTGAGATACAGGCTCCTGTCAGCAACACGGATAAACTCTATGGCTTGTTTAAACCAATCTTTTGTTGTCCAACAATTGGATAATCCATCACCAACAGCTCCAATTTTTTGATCTTTCAGTAGTCCACTCATTTTTCTACCCCAGGCTGAAAAAACCCCCTGAAGAAATGCACATTTCTCCACAGCTGCACCATAAAAGCTTCATCAAATTGCTGTAAATGCAAGAAATGAAAAAAGATTTCTATTTCACAAGAAATAGAAATCGTTAAAAAACTATCAGGTCAGCAGATCAGGTTCATGTAACTGGAATCACTCACTTGTTTCTGAATGAGTCGAATGAAGGAGGATTCACTTTCTGGAGAATGTTCCTTGCAAGTCCTCTTCTTCCTCCAGCCATTACTCAAACTGTTGAATTTGAATTCTATCCATTATTTCAAACTATATTATGACGTACAAGATTATTTTGCTCATGAAAACCACAAACAACAACCCCCATTCTAAAAGAGGCCACTGAAAAGGGACAAAAGAGAGACCTTTCCCATTTTGCATCTAATCCCAAAAATTTGCCTGAGGCAGGCCTGGGGCAGGGGTGCTGATCATAGAGGATTGGGGGGTGCACGCCCCTCAATTACAAGATATGTACACCATCCCCTGCCGATATCCCCTCAAAAATGCTGGAAGTGGCCTCTTGTGATACAGATGCCCTCAGAAGCAAAATATGGATTTTTAGTTTGGTTTAGTGTTCTCTCGAATGGATATCAGTCACACCCTCTACCAAGGGTCTCTGACAGGGTCCCTGGAGATCAGCAAATCCCAAGAAGTTCTGCCTCCTGCTGGGCTCTATTTTAGACTTCAACAACTGTGCGCAGCACGCCTGCAGCACATCAGCCCCTCCTTCGCTAAGAACTGGATCATACACCATCGAAAGGTAAATTATCGAATCCTCCTAATCTGCTTCATGAAAGCATCAAAATATAAAACATCCTTCAAAATTTGATGTGACACCTCACATGTTTAATGGTGTTGCCTCCAGGTGCCACAAAAATTGTTGGCTCACTTGACCTCATTCCATCCAATCCTGAAGAGTTGTGATGCCGTGTACGGAGGGCCAAAAATTGTATCTGTTAGAAAATTGCAAAATTCTGTCATTTAAGCTGCAAATGTCAATTTGTACCAAAGCCTTGGGGAGGTGGTTAGAATTTCCCAATCAAATATTTTTGGTATGCATTTCTGAGCCATAATAGGCTTTTCAGCTTGCATAATAGAGAATCATTTAGCACAAAAATCTTTCGATGGATTTATGAACATTTGAAGAACATTGTAAAACTAAATACCAGACCTGACAATCTGGAATTACATCGAGCCCAAGCAGATGCCTGCTCCATAGCGAGATACGAGGGATGATCAATAATTACTGAGACTACCATATTTCGAGCTGATTAATTTCAAATCTCTTCTCATGCATTCCTACAGTGGTCTTTCGAAACATCACCTGAAAAATTTGGGTTTGATAACTAATTTGGTTTTCTCAAAATCGTCAACTTAATGATGGAATGTCGACTGATTTTTGCTTCGTGGGTAAAATTGAAGTTGCTGGCATGAAAAACAACAAAGTGGATGAATTCTTCATGAAAAGACAATCACGTGGCATGCCCGCGAGCATTTCGGAAATGAGGGATCTTCCGTTGACACAATTGAAGTATGTCAATTGCTCGGTAACCCATGCACGACTCGCAGGTACCCCAAATTTCAAATTCTGGCCAAAAGAAAAGTCATTTGGATCTGAATTGTGTGCTTTTCAACAAATGTCGCTGGCCGCACTGTTTTTGGTACACATTTCTCATTTTTCTGCTGAGATTTCGGTTCACTTTTTCCATTAACCACGCACAGAGCATGCAATAGTGCTCAGAGGGTTTTTTGGCCCCAAAAACCTTTAAAGGCTGCCGGCTTCTGCGATTTTTCTTTGAATTTATTGCACTTGATAGATATCTCAAAGACGTGTATACAAAATTGTTAATTTTCACAAAACTTGAAAAGCAATCGAGCCCAATTTTTTCAGACATTCTTTCAAAAGACCATTCCTCAAATACATGAGCAGAGATTTGAAATTGGTCCGCTCTAAATATGCGAGTCTCAGTAATTATTGATCATCCTACGTATATGCGGCGGAGATCCTGTCACTTCAATATGGGCTTACAGTGTCTGAAAAGTATTCTTACCTGACGCTGATTTTCAAAAACATCAAAGAACGCTTCTGAGAAATTAAATTAGAGATGAAAGTACAATGACCCCTCAAAGTTTTTATCACAGGGGAAAGTTGTACAAAAGCAAATACAAGCTACTCTTACCAATATCTTTTTTTTTAGTTTTTTTTTTTTACCATGGCTCACCTCAAAACAGCAAATTAACAAACCAACAACGGATACAGATTGTCATCTTGATTGCTTCTCATCAAACATCCTCCAGGCTTGGCTTGTCACAGCTTGCAGGATATTATGACTGTACTCCCTACCCAACCACTTCCAAAGATGTCAGTCTGAAAAAGTTGCCTGATCAGTTGAAAAAGTTGCGATGTCTTCAAGAGGAATCAAGGAATTAAATCAAAAATGTTGTTTCCTCTAAAATTCTTCCACAGGTCGATACGAGCTTATCGCAGAACATGCGACTGGAACCGGAAATTTTATAGCATGTGCATGGAAACTTCCATTTCTAGCATGATATCGGGGTTTTATCTGTGGAAAGTTATGGATTGTTATCCAACACTAAGCATCTAGCATTTTTCAGCAAATCCACAAAAAGGGTCATCAACATACGTTTCTTCCTTCAAGAGAAAATTTTATGTGGGTGGCGCACAGCGATCCAACATTCACCCGCATTGTCTTCTCCCATTTTCGAATGACCATGCACCATCCAGAGCTGCATTGTCAGAGCCCAAAATGGCCACTGTGAGCTAGACTTTTGTTCTCGGAGGCATCGGTTCAGCAAGCCCAAAACTCACTTTTTGCTGGTCCTCTTTCCTGCATATCGTGTGGGTCGGGCATCTTTGACGATTTTTTCTTTCCTTCACAATTATTCGCAGTTGAATCCAGGTATCAGGCATATAGTATAAGCATTGCCAAGATGATATTGCAGGTAGGTAACAGAAAGAACAAAGACTACCTACATGGATCACAGTGCCAGGTAGGCAATACTCACATCTCGAGAAATAATATTGATATGCGAAGCACCTGATACAGAGATTCAAATTGAATCATTGTGAAGACAAAAACAGTCCAAGATGCCCAGAAACGACTTATTTTGCACAGCAGAAAAGTTGTTCAAAAGTTTTGGAACACCGCACAAGTTTCGAAAAGCATGCGCACAAGTTTCGAAAAGCATGCCCACAAATGTCACCTGCCATAACTTGAATTTTACCTGCCCCTACCTTTTTCGTCCAGAATTGCGTCTGGGAAGCACCACTTTTGTCTAGCATTTGATGGCAGTGTGGACATCTGCCCCAACCCAAACAACAAGGAACTAGGACCACCACAAAGCTCTAGGGACCATCATTTTAAAGCACTCGTCGTAACTGAATGTATTTCGTCAGGTTCAAGCTTCAAGTTGGACATGTCTTCTTGGGAAGTACTCCTTCATTGTGAGGACAGTGAGAGAGCGGAATTCTTGGATGTTACCGTTTTTGGGGATGGGAGTGACATTTTCTGTCCATATCTTTAAGGTAAACCTCAGTTCACACAAGACAGCACTGGCAAAAATGTTTAGCCTCTCTTCACCCACTCCCGCCACTTGATTTGAGCCAGACAATGCCAAGCAAATTAAATTGTATTGTATTGTTGTCTTGTATGTTGAACTTCAGCCTAAAGCAACTTGAAACCCAACACAACCCCTAAAATACAAAAAAAAAAAAAAAAAAAAAAAAAAAAAAAAAAAAAAGGTAAACGCATGGTACAAAAGAGGCAGCAAATACCACATGATGTTCAAGAAGAAAAAATAAACTTTTGTTATATTAGCAACTCTGAACAAGCAAAATCATAATGATATTTACAATGACTTATCAGGTCACTACAATCGCACATTTAACAAAAACAGCATACAGCAACCAATCATCAGGATTGAATAACAAAGGGCTGCTATAACAATAATGTGTAAGACAGTCTGAAATTTGAAAAAAAAAATGAAACAGGAAGCATACTGTACCACCAGAAAACATTCATGAGTCCTATTCGACAAATCATCCTCAACATCATGGTTGCGGATATAAGTTCCATCCGGTGGTCATTTATCTTGAGCTGAGACTCTCTTCTCGAAAATGAATAAATTTACCTTTTGCAGACTGGTCGTCAGCCCGCGAGAAATGAAGATTCACATGAGGTACATACGTCCACAACTACTGTGAATAGTGCAACCACCCTTTGGGGCTTCCCTGAAAGAACACATCATTTTGTGTGTCTTGCAACCACCCTTTGGGGCTTCCCTGAAATAACAAATCATTTTGTATTTGTCTTGCAACCACCCTTTGGGGCTTCCCTGAAAGAACACATCATTTTGTGTGTCTTGCAACCACCCTTTGGGGCTTCCCTGAAATAACAAATCATTTTGTATTTGTCTTGCAACCACCCTTTGGGGCTTCCCTGAAAGAACACATCATTTTGTGTGTCTTGCAACCACCCTTTGGGGCTTCCCTGAAATAACAAATCATTTTGTATTTGTCTTGCAACCACCCTTTGGGGCTTCCCTGAAAGAACACATCATTTTGTGTGTCTTGCAACCACCCTTTGGGGCTTCCCTGAAATAACAAATCATTTTGTATTTGTCTTGCAACCACCCTTTGGGGCTTCCCTGAAAGAACACATCATTTTGTGTGTCTTGCAACCACCCTTTGGGGCTTCCCTGAAATAACAAATCATTTTGTATTTGTCTTGCAACCACCCTTTGGGGCTTCCCTGAAAGAACACATCATTTTGTGTGTCTTGCAACCACCCTTTGGGGCTTCCCTGAAATAACAAATCATTTTGTATTTGTCTTGCAACCACCCTTTGGGGCTTCCCTGAAAGAACACATCATTTTGTGTGTCTTGCAACCACCCTTTGGGGCTTCCCTGAAATAACACGTCATTTCGTCTTTGTCTTGCAACCACCCTTTGGGGCTTCCTGAAAGAACACATCATTTTGTGTTTGTCTTGCACCCACCCTTTGGGGCTTCCCTGAAATAACAAATCATTTTGTCTTTGTCTTGCAACCACCTTTTGGGGCTTCCCTGAAATAACACATCATTTTGTCTTTGTCTTGCAACCACCCTTTGGGGCTTCCCTGAAATAACACATCATTTTGTCTTTGTCTTGCAAGCACCCTTTGGGGCTTCCTGAAAGAACACATCATTTTGTGTTTGTCTTGCAACCACCCTTTGGGGTTTCCCTGAAAGAACACATCATTTTGTCTTTGTCTTGCAACCACCCTTTGGGGCTTCCCTGAAATAACACATCATTTTGTCTTTGTTTTGCAACCACCCTTTGTGGATTCCCTGAAAGAATGCATCATTTTGTATTTGTCTTGCAACCACCCTTTGGGGCTTTCCTGAAAGAACACATCATTTTGTCTTTGTCTCGCAACCACCCTTTGGGGCTTCCCTGAAAGAACACATGATTTTGTCTGTCCTGCAACAAATCTTGGGCTGCATTTCTTTCAACTCTGTCATGCCGCATATGTGACGTGAGCATTCCAGATGTTGTGTAAAGTTGATGGACCCCGTTATTAAATCACAATGCCAAGTCAACAGAGTCCAGCGTTCAAGGTAAAATAACCAGACAACACGCCTTTGCGTATAAATTAATTACACCAAAAGCCATCACAAAATGTGTCAATGCACAACACAAAAATACTGCCATCAGAAACCAGGGATAACTAACAAAGTCGTTCTGCACTTTGCAGACTCACGATTTGTCTTTGAAAATGAGACCTGCCCTCAAAGAAATACTCGTCGACAGACTTACAACAGAAAAAATTGTTGATAGCGCCTGATGAAGCTGAAATTCTGTTGCAAAAAGCAGATTGCGCAGGAAGCTATGCTGAGCTATTTTAAAGTCAGTTAGCATTTTTCATTTGTTTTCTTTTCAATTACTTTTGAAAATGGAAAAACAAGGTGCTTTTGAACTGCTTGTTTAAGAAGGGTAAAAACGTTTTAAAAGAAGGAGAACAATCAAAACACTGTTTATGAACTCGGTCAACTCGGAAATGAAGAAACACACCCAACCGAAACCTTAATGAAGAATGAATCATGCATGGTCAAGTGACCTCAACCAAGCACATTAATGACCGCGTTTGCCTATGCAATAACATTTATATGTCCCTGATTCTGCAAGCACGATTATGGCACGGCATATTTAAAGCTGAAGACTGAAACTGAAGTTTATAGATTATCGATAAGAAGTATCACAAGCTTTGAGGTAGCAAACCAAAGAGAAGATTGATAACTGCAAAACAAGCTCATTTAAATCTATAATATTTTCAGATAATTTTGTTTTTTCTTTGTCGCAAAAATAAACACTGGCAAAACCATACATGCTGAAAATTGCCATCAACATTAGCTTGTCCGGCACTGCACAGCATGGGATTCCCGGTTTTCTTCACCCAGTTCCTCAGAGGTCAATCCAGTTATTCGGTAGCCCATGTTCATTAACATTAGCTCAAACGGGTCGGCATTCATCCGCTTTTGGTTTGCCGAGGCTGCGTCATCCAAGTCGGCGACAGCTCTTTCATTCATGTTGCCATCCTGAAAGGAAAATGATTCTGTGTGAAGGTAAGCCATGCACAGGACACTGTTCGTCCAAAAATACAAAAGCAACAAGTTTCATTCCACTTTCAAGTCCTGAAATGTTGCATTATGCTTATGGCATCTGCATAAATCCACCATATGAGTGTAAGATATTTTACCCCTGATTTGGATTTAGTTTCCTTTTTGTATTTTGCTCTTTTTTGATCAAATCTTTGAAGTTTGTAAGCAATTAAAAAAACTACAAGATGGGCTCACCATTTATTGCATTTTTGACAGGGTTAATTTCTTTCAGGCAGGTTCATGCCAGCCTCAGAAAAAAAAAAAGAAATTTTGACGAGAAGTAAATTTTCGGGATATTTATAGCTTTTGGTTTTCATGTCGATGCCGTTGAAGACTGGCACAAGAGCAAAAAAATCCCTTACAATGCGTAAAATTAAATTTAATTTACCACTCCAGTACAACTCAGTACAGGTTAGTTCCTTCAGATAATGAAGATGAAAAAACAGGACAAACACTAAACATGCAGCAGGTTGTCGGTACTGAGTTTGGAAATCATCACTTTTGAGGAGAGAAAAATTGAAAAAAAAAAACATGGAAAAATGTGAAAAATGCAAAAATGAAAAAATAAATGGAAAAATGTGAATGCCAGAAAATTAAAGGAAATAAAAAAAACTTGTTGTTTGGGTTTTTTCGTTGCGTGCACAATTTGTTTCTGCTTTGCACGGAATCGGGAATTCACGAAAAGCTGCAACAGAGATTTTTGCTGCACTTTTCATTAGGGACTGACCGATATGGCTTTTTTCCGATAATACCGGTATACCGATTATCTTTAATACCGATAACCGATAAATACCGATAACGGATAGTTTATTTCCCAAAATTTTGGCAAAGACAAGTAAGAGCAGGCCTGCATATTTGCTTGAAATTCCTTCTACCTTTGCGTTCATTTGGATTCCAAGGGTGACCGACGTGTGGTGTGAACAGGAAAAATAGCATTTTGTAATGGGAACTGGGAAAGTTTGCGCCAGTGCATAATCGGGGGAGGGAGATGGACAAAGAAAATAGGATTCTGACCATGCCGAAAGATATGTATCATGAATTATTTAGGTATCCATTTCTGGACCTGCGCCGAAGAGTTTGGACATTTCATGATAACTGCAGCACTTTGTCCATAACTTTATCCACCAAAAATCGTCTGAAAAAAAAAGAAAGCTAAAAATTTTATGGGAAAAGAAGTGGGTCTGTTTTGGCTGTGCTCATGGGGGGGGTTTGTTTTGGTGGGTCTATTTTGGTGTGTTCATGTTTTGCATAGACGCAGATCTCTTTTAGCAGGGCAAAGTTGTGTGCGGGTCTTTTTTTGGCTGCACACACGTGTGTTAGTGTTTTGTAGAAGACCGAAACAGGATGCTTTAAGGTGGCAGTTCGACAACTTGATCCAAAGTCACATTGTATGGGCTTCTGATTGTCAGAAGTTGGAGTTTGCTGGGCATTTCCTTTTGGGCACAACTACTGCAAGCAGCTTTTTTTTTAAAGGTGCAAATTAATTATCCCCTGGGTCTGGATGCGTGCGTATGCGCTAGTGGTATTTTCATCAAAGAAAAAATGCACCACGAGGCCAGATCTGGCCCTCCCCGCTGTTTTGCATGCATTTGTTTGTCTCCAATCTCATGATGGGGTGGTCGGTTGGTTGGGAATATTTCACCTGCAGAAACAGAAACACAGATTCTTCATTTGGACAATTATGAGCGTTGCAGCTGGCCGCACTGCAGTTCTGTTTGACAAATGAGGGATTGGGGTTGGGTGATGGGGGCTTGGTAGGACTTTCATTTTCACACTGACGTGTTGATACATTGGGGGAAAACTGTTTAGCGGCACCCACAATTTCTGACAAATGAAAAACTCTGACCGGACTGCCCCATTAAAACCAAAATAATGTGTTCTCTGACATCACGAAAATGAAAAAACATACCTCTCTTAAAAACGAATAATTATTCCCTTTGACGAACTCTTTTTTCGATAGTATCGGTATCGGAAAAATACCGATATTATCGGAAAAAACCGGAATCGGTATCGGTATCTGTCAGTCCCTACTTTTCATAATAAGTGAGCAAATTCATGGTTTTTGTTTGCCCTGGCAATAGGGGAACAAGGCCCACTCTAGCACAATCACAAGTCAATCAATTAAACAATACAAAAAAAATTGTATTGAAAGAAAAGTAATGATTTTTTGAAAAATTCATAAATTTTCTTTTCATAAGGACAATACGGAATGTTATGGAAAACTAACCTCTGGTCTAGGGCTCCAGAGTCTGACAACAGGGTCGATACCTGATGTGGCCAAGAGACAGGTGAATGGGTGTGGCTGGAGACAATTCACAATTGAATCATCTCCACGCAGAACCCTAACAATGTTGTTACTTGATCTCTCCCAAATGAAAAACGAACCATCATCCGATCCCGCAACGATATACTGTCCACGGCTGAAAACATAGCACAATACAATTATGAAAAATGGTGATGGATGATGATGATGAAGCTTTGGAGTGATTTCGAAAGAAATAAAAAAAGGAAAAGTAATACCCGCCCAGCATCCAGCTTGGCTCACTTCCACTTGGCACAACTTCTCTAGACCACTAAAAGGCAAGGAACTTTTGTAACAAAAGGAATAAACTCGAAAGGAAAGTTCAAACTGATAGCAAGGTCTTTATTTCTGACCAATATTTCCAAATAGAATCGGTGAAATCCACAGATGGCAGTTTCGACACCAATCCATTTGATAGTGTCCTCAAGTGAAATTTTTCATCTCGAATCAACAAATTCTTTCATTCAAAATTCCATGTGAGAATGCTCGCCTTGTTGTATAAAATTCATTTTCCCCAGCAGCATCTGCGTCTGCTTGTGATATCTTTTTGCCAAGAAGCACATCAGAAATGAGATTTTATCCATGCTATCTACCTCGGAAAAAATCAAAGAATAAAGTGCGGATTGGGGACAGCAATCGTGAGCCTCTTACGAGCAAACATCACTTTAAGGCAAAGCGCATCATTTGCTTTAGAATGCCGCTAACACCCTGCGCATAATGACATTGTCACACAACCAACCAAACGTAATCACATTGCAAAATTGCCTTGATTCAACCGCACAGAGGTGGCAAACATCTGTAAGAAAACAGCACTGACCTTCCAAAGAAGTTTGCTTCCTTTATATCGGTAGTCGTATTGCAATGTCCACAGAATCTGATATTGTAGTCGTACGCTTGACTGCGCCATATCTTCTCGTAAGAAGACAACTGGCTCTGTCTTTTGCTCCTCAACTGGCTAGATGAAGAGGACGAGGAATCCTCATCGGAAGACAAGCTTCCAGAACTGTTCAAGTAATCACCAGAAGATGACTGTGAATAGGAACATGAACTGGAACCAGTCTGGCTTTGACCTGGAGATAAGCAAACATTGGAATGATTTTCATCGATAAACTCAACACACTTGTACGAGTAGAAATCATATCAAAACAACTGATAACTAAAACCCTAAACCTTGGCTTTGTGACAATCGAATGCTGGGTATAATTATCAAATGACAATCTCACTAAGAAATTAGGACACCCTTATCCTGGCCATTGATGATGATCGAAAAGCATTGCCTTTTCACACATTCAGCTATTTCCAGACTGATTGTGATTTCCAAAACGAAAATAAGTTCACTAAAACACTTAAATAGCTCAAACAACAGTCAACTTTTCACCAGCTATTGCCTATTGGTAAATCTGGGCCGAAAAACAGTTGGCTACAGACTACAAAAACTCCTCTTTGGTATTGATCTCAGTTGAACAAGACCAAAAATCACACAGCTGATGTGACAGATTGTCAACGACCAGAGCATGATTGGCTTTTATAGTGGATAAGCCAAAAATGCAAAATAAACTTTCAGACGATGCGATTGTGAGCAATTTCAACACAATCAATTTAAGGCAATATCTGGTTTTTAATCCAGATCGAGGTTTTTACAAAAATGCAATTTTATTATTGTCATATATTTTAGAAGGTACCTACCAAATGTTGTCAACTGCAATTCCTTGTCGCAAGAAGATGATCAACTTGGGGTTAACAAGCCATGGTTTTTCGAGGTCATAGTTTTGAGAAAAAGGAAAAAAGAACTTGTTATGGTCTTTCCATTACGGAATTTATTTCCTATTTCGCTGTCACCTCCACAGCAAACAGGTGCAAAACAATGCATAGATTAGGAAATGCTGATGAAAATAACATTTTTCAGAATCTATGTAAGCAAATTCTGAATCTGGTTGTAAGAGACAAAAATCTTGCAACTTGAAGACGACAGGCAGCATTCTGCTAAAACATGTTCTGCTGCAGTTCGGCCAGCAGACACTGAACCAAAAGTACTTTGCTATGTTTAAATAATGGGCAACTCGTTGTGAAATTTATGACAGGAATACCCACAAAGGTGACTGACATTGAAACGAAAATATCACAACGTGAAACAATTCTAGCAAGAACAAGCATCCTGCTACTTGCGACTGCTAATTTGAGGTTAACCCTAGCAATGTCAAGCTTGTGCCAGGTGGCAAAAGGGGTCACTTATCACTGTAAAAATGTCGTTCTGAAAGTTTCAGGCATGTGCTTCCGAAAGTGTGTCACATTTAAGCTCTTTTAACCTGTGATGTGTCGTTGCCTAAAAAATCTAAAATGCTGAAATATGCTGAAATTAGGGGGTCGTGCAGATGTCACAATCTCGATTTTGAGAAGTTGAAAGTTGCCAAACCTGAGGCGCTTGGCACAACTGACAAATCAGCTGTTTTTGACGTAATGTTTTTGGTATGAATGGAAGAACGAGCTGTCTTTAACCTCAGATGGTGCCTGTGATGATCTTTTTTCAAGCTCAAATGCTGATAAAAAAGACTGTTCCAACAATTTACAATGCCAAGCTTGTTCCAAGTGACTCAAAAGGTCATTCTTCCGTTAAAAAATTAATTAAAAAATGTATTTCTAAAAGTTTCAGACATGTGTGTCTAAGTGCATCACATTCAAGATCTGTGATGCGCCTTTATCAAAGCAAAATTCAGAAATTTGCTGGAATCCACAGAGATTCCGGGGTCACACCAGTTGGCCCATATTTTGAAAAAATCAGCTCTGGGTGACCTTGGCATTTCTGGGGTTTATTTATATGGGGTTAATTTATAGACAGATAATAGCAATGTGAAATTCTGGTGAAAAAAAAATTGAAACATCCCAAGCACGATAAAAGAAAACAGCGGATAGTAAAAAATTCCGAAAATGGCAGTAAAAATTCAATTCCAAAAAGTAGAAGCTTGCCTTTTTCACCATTTTTGGGTTTATCTGCCTTTGTTTGTGCTGCAAATTCAAATGAATCGATATCTTTACGCAACGCTGTACAAGCCTGACTATTGGCGTGGGCCGGATACTTCAACCGGAATGATTCCAGACAATCAGCTGCTTCTTTGGTCCATTGCAGATCACAAAGACAACGTGCTAACCTAATTGGGGGGAAATGATTTCAGAAAGTCAGAGCAAACACTCTGGTTTCAAATTTGTGTCCAGCCAGAATGCACT
The DNA here is from genome assembly GCA_030068105.1 of Sinentomon sp. SZTP_YWyxl. NCBI lineage: Eukaryota > Metazoa > Arthropoda > Protura > Sinentomata > Sinentomidae > Sinentomon > Sinentomon sp. SZTP_YWyxl. The sequence continues at coordinate 71,724 of JASGXE010007194.1, forward strand.
TAACAGCAAGAGACCACAAGTATATGCAGCAAAATAGACAATCTTGGAAAATAAAAGGTTCGCTTAAATTAACCAAGCACGGCCGAAGAATGCTCTAACAGTCCAACAGGACTGCAAGATTCTCTCAAAAATTCACAACAATAGTTACACAATGGATGGTCAAAGAAAGAAACAATCACTGCTCATCACCATAAACCTGATCATTGAAAAGGAATCCTGAAGTTTAGCAAACTCGTTGAAAAATAACTATTGCCACAGCTGTTACTAAAAGCTCAATGGAGGCAAGCAACATTTTTGGGTAAATTGATTTGAGTACATTTTCGGAATCAGCATTCAAAACTACATCACTTGTGACAAATGAGGTAATCCCCAGTGCAATAATTGATGATGGCAGTGGGAAAAGCGATCAGAAGAACACGAAAGACCATCTTTTCAGGTTACAAAATTCAGGCAAGTGACGTATTTGGTGCAAAAATAAGGCAGTCGACACTGATTTTGAAATTGAACCAGTAATGTGAATTGGCAAAATGAGGTAAGCAACATTTGGCTGTGTGAATTGGACACTTTAGACACACTGGACTCTTTAGAACCCCAAAAATAATTTGCATTAAATTGCCACGATGAATTTTTTCTTGCAATGTGAAGTTTCTTGGCAAATTAAGGCAAGTGGCACAAAACTGACAAAAATCCTCAAACACAAAATGCTTTGCAGGAACAGAACTGTGCAGCAGGTACAAACGTGCAATGGATGTGACAAGAAAAGACTCTCAATGCTCTAAACACAAGGACAGCGAAGAAAATCACTTTTTTGTTGCTCCTGCCAAATTTGGAAAATGTCGCTTGCCTCCACTGACCACAGAACTACTGATCCACACAATTGCTTTAATCAGCTTGGTGAAATGAATGCAAAAATTTCAAGCTTTATGAAAAGTTCACAGCCTTCAAAATAAGCTTTGAAAGAAGATTCGGAAACAGAGCAATTCCTAATCGGGTGAGGAATCTGAAAGAAAATAAGAGAACAATAGACTTACCTAAAGTGGGCTTTGATATGATTTGGATAAAACCTGAGAGCACTGTGGCAATCTATCAATGCAGCATACGTGTCACCATCCCTGCAATGAATAAAATATCAAGTAAAACAAGTAAAAATAAAGGATTACTTCTCTTGAAAAAGTGACCAGTTTGGATGGGCTTCAAGAGAAAAAAATGATCTCTGGCTGTCTCCAGCACCAAGCAAGCACCAAGCATACGTGTCACCATCCCTGCAATGAATAAAATATCAAGTAAAACAAGTAAAAATAAAGGATTACTTCCCTTGAAAAAGTGACCGGTTTGGATGGGCTTCAAGAGAAGAAAAAAATAATCTCTGGCTGTCTCCAGCACCAAGCAATGCATCCAAAAATGTTTTATGATTGAAGAAAGATAGCCCAGTACAATTTTTTGATAATTGGTGCAAGGACAGCACGAACATGTTTTAAATTGCCCAATTCAACAAAGGAAACATAAAAAGTGAAGAAGCAAGTGGCCTGGTGGGAAAATAAAACGACATAAAATTCATTGGCCTAATCACACAAGTGAACACCAATTGCAATCCAAAGAGAAAAAAACCAGGTGATATACAAGAGTCGGTTGTACAAGTAACAAGAAGGGAAGAAGTGTATGCGATATTCATGCGCTTCATCAAAATAATTGCGAGAATTCAGATCGGATGAGGGAACAGGGATAAAACGAGCTGAGGTAGAAGGAGTTTTGGAGGGAGTATTTGCATGAAGGGAGGTAGGTTGCACCTGCCCTACATTCATACCTACCCGAATAAATGAAAAAAATCAACCCAAAAATGGAAAAAATTAGATTATCCAATTAAAAATTTAGGTTCATTTAACTCGGAAAACACCCATATTCCTTAATGCAAATGTAGAAAAACTTGATTTTTAAGACCAGACTATCGGAATATCTCAGCACATTTTCAATACACAAATGAAAATTTCACGAAACCATCATCGGTAGAGGAGGAGGGGAGTCCTTACCAGTTCCTCTTCATATATGCAGCAGCCCGATTCCCATAAAGCACTGCTTCTTTTGGAAACATACTGATTGCCTTGTTATAGAGACTGATGGCAACAGAGTATTGTTGACTTTCAAATGCCTTGTTCGCCTGTCAAAATGGAAAACAAGCAAATGGTCCATGGAAGCAGAGACTAAATCATGGAGTGCCTGCTGCAGGTTAGATTCAGAAATCAGAATACAATTACATTGGTCTGTGGACCAAGTATAATTTAACACACATGCCTCAAATGAAACTTGACAACAGAAGTACGAGTACAAAGATCATCCTCCACGTAAAACTTATATCTACATGAATATCACAAAATGCCCAGCACCAGGTGAAGGTGAACGTAAAATATCACCCTTCCCGGGAATTTCGACGATTTTATCTCCATAGTGTGAGTTGAGTCGACGTTTCGGGCGCATCGCGCGTCCGTTATCAAGACGAGACTGATTGTAAGGGGCGACGTTGCATTGTGATGTGTCTCCAAAGGCGCTGGGGGGGGGAGGTAGGTGGAAGTGGGGTAGTGGCTGTTGTTTCCTTGGAGGCCAGCTGAAGAATTGGGTTAACAGATGGGGAAGGATGTGGGGAAGGGGGGAGGGAGGAAGGGAGTGGGAGAGGCCCTCAGTGGGAGTGTCAGACACATCTCCAAGTTTCCAACCCACTGTTTACAGTTTGTGAAGGTGAACGTTTTGTGATTTTCGTGCACAAACAATGGCAATTGCTTTTTTGCCTTTTTTGTTTAGCCTGTGTTGTGTATGCTGTGTCGAGAGAATTTGAATAAAAATGTCACTGAGGAGAGCTCACCAGTTATTTTGACCAAGATTAACCATAAAAATCACTTGTAAAATTGGATTTGTGGCCTTAGTTTGCAATGCCTTTGGTGAAAAAGTCCAAAATTGGACAGTAAAAATTACTGTGGAAGCAGGAGTCGTTCAAAGTTAGCAGATGCCAGATTTCACAGCTTGCACAATTTGTTTTTTTTTTACTGCGAAGTTGATTTATTCGCAATAATTCTGAAGCATAACAAACAACTCAAGAATAATTTGTCCGATTTTGACAAAATTGTGCACGAAGGAATGCTCACAAAGCTGCTTAAAAAGCTGACTAAAAGTTAGCTTTTAATTTTATTGGGAGAGATTTCCATCTTCCCCACGTCAATGCAGCAGAAAAGTGTCAAGTGCCAAGCTTAACAGCCAAAGGTCTGGTTGAAATCCATTTTTTTTTTTGTTCGAGTGACCTCTGCAGTACATGGTACTTGTATTTTCAAGGGCACATGCTAAATTATTACTTGTCTTTTATGGGGGGGGGGGGCATACACATTTCATGGATTTTCTCAAAATTTTCTGTTCATGCTGACAAAATGTTACATCAGATGACGTGTAAAAGTCGAATTCGAACTCAGATTTTGACATTAACCCTTTGACCAAAAATTCCAATTTGCTCGCCTTTTCATAAAGCGATTGATCTAAAAAGTGAATTTCAATCGTCGCATTCCACCGCATACGTTTTTTGGTGCAATTTTGAACTTTAGATCAGTGTTTCTCAGCAAGTTCCAAAGGTAGAGAGGTCAAATTTGGTATACTGAATGGAAAAATGTCCTAAATTGAATAACAGAGTCGGAATGTCAGATTTCTTACCCAGAATGGCACTGTGGCGCTATATCCTAAATATCATGGCGCTTGGCCATCGAGAGGACAAAAAAAACTGCCAAAACAGATTGAAGGAGTAAAAATATCAAAATTCTAGCTCTGTCAATCAATTTTTCATGAATTTTTGAGCATTTTTTGCATGCTCACACTTTTAAAAATACCTGCTACTTTTACGGGTCACCGATAGAAAGTTTCGGTTGGATATTTTTAAATAAATGGCTGCCGATCCTTAAATAGGCGAGCTAGGAGGCTGAAATTTTGTATGAACACTTCTATGATACTCCCAAACATGCTCACCAAAATAACCTTAATCGGTTGAAAAATAAGGAATTTGAATTTTTATATGCCCCCCCCCCTTGGGATGAAGTGATTGAAGTTTAATGAGTGCATTGATTTGTCCTGCTGTCTTAATGCAGAAATACCTGAAATGTCTTATTCCTCTGCTATTGAGATCGCCATTGTTGCAATGCACACAGGAAAGGACAGAGTTTTTGTCATCAAAAAGGCTCACAAAAATCAAAACCAACCAAAAAGTTAATGTTGGTGGCACTCTCTAGAAGCATTCTGTTGCAGTTTCATTCAATCACTGTTGGGCAAAAGGGAAACAATAAAATTAACAAAGCAAGAAAAAAGTGAAATGTTTCACTAATGAGTATTCTTCCTCCTTCCTCACTGGTGCGTACTAACCTTCAATTTCAAAGCCTCAATGTGAGGCAAAAGTAATCTGTCTTGTAACTGCTCATCTGAAGGTAGAGCTGAAGAAGGTGGAGATATTGCACCGCCTGGTGACGTAACACCGTTGGTTGATTTGTCCAGCACAACACCGTTACTGTTAATGGAATACCGACTGCTACCGTTTCGATAACCATTTGTATTGTGCAATAGTGATTCTACGTAGGTAAGAAAAAAATAAAACAAGCCAAAAATGCAAACTCGGAAACAATCAAGTTTGAGCTTCTCTAAAAATGTCAAATTCCCGTTGGGCCTATCTAGCCCCACATGTGAATGACAGATCTGCCAGATACGATCGCTTGATCCAATTTTAACCGATCATCTGCCTTACCAGGTGAGATATCCCACTCTCCCAAAACTGGCCCTTTTATCACTACGCAAGATATTCCGATGCATATAAGAAGCGCAATCACGTCAGGGCAACCTAGTGCCAGACCTTATATCGGACGGCCTGGTGTATACAAATAGAGGCTCAACCATCACTCTGTCAGACTGCCTAAAAGAAGAGCAGGCCCACAATAAGGGATCTCGTTCAGAATAAGTTGTCTTCTGCTGACCGATTGACCAAAATATTTCCTTAAAATCACGATGCACGTGAAGACCACAATATGTTTGTGAGAAAAGAAAAGTCAGAAAATTAAGACACATTAAAAAGCCGTTTCCTGTTCGTTAAATTGCAAAAAAGTGAGATAACAGTGCTTGAATAAAGATCCACGTCCGTGAGACAAAACGTCGCAAGTTGTTCTTGTAAGTTATGAACGGGAAACGGCTTTTTATGTCTGCATTTTATGAATATACCGTTCTTTCGTGGTGCATGTGAAGAAATTATAAGAAAAGTCAGTTTGTGTTCTCCCCCATATGGGTTAAGAGTGAGTCCAGTGTATCTCCCATCCCCCTTTTGTGCGTGAATCAGAAACTAATTATGTCCCACACACTAGTCACGCTAACATTTTCAACACCAAAATCGCTAATAGAAAGATGTCAAAATAAACCAAGAATTGTTTCCTACTTTCCCAATTGCAGTTGTCATCGATGCAAAACCCCACCCACCATTCTTCTCTCTGTGATCCAACTCATTGCTCACCCAATGAAGGGCACAAAAAATAAGCGATTCACATCCTCGCATTCTTACCTTTGCAGCTTGGCTTTGGGTTGGATGCCCAAGATGCAGACGAAATATCAAAGGTCTCAGGAAACTTGTGATTGTAAACATCGAACAAATAGATCTGCTCCCCTCCAAGATTCACAAGCAGGTCACGACCATCTGGACTAAATGTGATGTATGTTGCAGCCAATGTCCGATGCCGTTTCTTGTACTCTGCTAACTTCAAGGGCAAATGACCTAGATAGTGAAAGAAGAAAAAAACGATAGAAAAATCGACAGTTTGGAAACAACAAAAACAAAATATAAACAAGTCGTTAATGAATCATGAAATGAAAATTTTAAGCACTATGATGGAACGGGCAGTATCAGTTTGAAAAAAACTGTCTCATGAAAAAAAAATACAAAAAATTAAAAATATTATGAATTTCAGACATAATGATTGTTAATCAAAGCCCAGTTTGAGTTGAGTGGGCCAGACTGACCAGCTAAATAAGAGATGGGCAATATTGGCAGAAGGCAAAAACTGAGACAAAGTGAAGTGATAAAAAATACTACAGCAAACGAACACCGACTTTAAAAAATAATTTCGAAAATTTAAATAACAAAAATAAAAAGTGAAGTATGAAGATTTAAGTGTGAATATAGTACAAGAATAGAGTGAATTTTGAAAATAAAAGCGAATTTTGAAGATGAAATGTGAACATAAGAGAATAAAAAAGTGAATTTCGAATATTTAATGTTAATTTCCAAGAATAAAAAGCAAATTTTGAAGATTTTAATGATCTGCCCAAACTGCCAGACTTGGGTATCCAGATTGGCCATCATCACTGGTATCATGGACTTGGATCTTGCAGAAGTTCATGCACAATAACAGGGTTGCCACTCAAATCTGATTTTGAATTTCCCTGCATTTTCCAGGTTTTCCAGGTGAAAAATCAGCAAATTTCCAGGACGGTTAACATCGTCAATGTTTAAAGTGTATCTAAACATGTAGAGGCACATGGCCGCCTCCTCCCCTTACAGCCATGCCCAATTCCTCCTCCTCGATACAGATTAGATACAAGGTAATATCAAATCACTTCACTTTTTCTTGGAGCCAATCCCACCCAGGATTGATAGCAGGATCCAACCAGTCACAATTGAAAATTGATTGACCACCCTTATAAGCCATATCTAATGAGCTGAACAGAAAATATTTACGAGCAAAAATGATGGTGGAGAGGTAGTAATTGAATAATATATTATGTTTAATGCAGAATGCCAGATGCAGCAAGCAGAAGCTTGGAGGCAGAGCTTCGCCAGGCGTTCGGTAAAAAACTTCCCAGATGATGATTTGATGGCTTTCCCCCTACCTCCAGCATAGTGATTTTGCAACAGAGCAACATTGGTCCAGCTTTGGCTCCGCTGGTAGAAATCAACAAAAAAATGGTTTTTTTAATACTTTTAAATTATCTCCCATCATATCAACAGACAAATTTAAATGATGTTGAAATTGATTCCATGGTTTTTTTTTTTAATTATTCTGTGTGGCTCAGGTTTTTATCATCGCTGCCAAAATTTGTTAATTTCCCTGTATTTTTCTGAGTTGTTTTACGATTTCCCTGTAATTTCCAGGTTTTCGGAGTTTTCCGGCTCAATTCCCTGTAATTTCCAGGTTTTCCAGGTTAAAATTTCATTTCCATGTAATTTCCAGGTTTTCCAGGTGAGTGGCAACCCTGAATAATTATTTGTGGGGGTCAGAAAAGTGAAAAATGTGCGATTTTTGGAATTTATACTTCTTGATGTCACCAAATGTATGCTTTACGCTGATATCAATGATATAATTACCATCAGTATGGCTTTATTGGTTAAGGAACTATCACAATTCCTGTGCTACACTTTTTTTCAAGCGACAACATATTCCATATGATGTTGTTGTCAACCAGACCGAAAACCAGCAACTTTTGACTCACATACTTGACTACTCCACATCACACGGAGACGTCACGTCGTCCATTGAGTGAGTGGGCAGACCCATCTCTCATTACAGGTCAATTAGGTGACCTGCCGTGCTATAAGCGTGTGATGCCTTTAAAGCATCGATGCTTCTGTCAAATATCCAGGCTTGTTTCACACTGCCTCCCACTGACTGATCATCAGGGGGTGGATCAGTGGGAGTGCTGCAACCACCAACATATTCAACATATTCATACATATTCTACTCTATATGAATATGTATACTCTAATGAATATGTTGTCATAAGCTGACAACATATTCACTTGCTTCTAAAATCCACAAAATTCAAGGTGCGTTTTTGCTGCTTTGAATTTTTTGACATTTTTCGAACTTTCTGTTGCTTTTTTCTCAGCACCCTGTCAAGCTAGAAAGATAAAAATTGGCACCCTTTCTGAAAAAAATGCTGCTCTTTTGGCCGACAGAGCCAGAATTATTGATTTTTTACTCCTAAATCAAGTTTTGAGCTATTCCTTGCAAACATATCTTACACCAATGCCGCAGGTGCAAAAGGCTGAAATGCATAAAATAAATTTTATTTTTCATGAATTTTGGGCTAAATCTAAAAAACGGGCTCTGCCAGCCAACAAAGGATGAATTTTTGCATACTTTGGTTAAGAGAAGCAAAAATGTCTACCAAATTCAAAAAATTTAGCGCTAAAGTTGCATCCATGTTTTCGTAACCATGTCACCATAACTCAAAAACCACTTGACCAAGAATATTGAAATTTTTCACGGAGGCACTTCTAAATCGGACCTAAGTTCAGTTCAGTTTTGAATAAAATTGGTTAAGAAATATGGAAGTTAGTGTGCTGACCCCTACCCCCCACCAACCAGACCCATACAACATGCTGCCCATAGCCATAAACCAATCTGTTCATGCACCAATGTACATAGCCTATTCAACATTATCAACCTATAGCCGATCCATCTTACAAAGAAATGAACTTGGCCAATCCAACACATCGTCTATGTGCATATCTTACCTGCAACAAAGTACTTTACACAACCGAGTGGAACATTATCATTCTCGTCACCTTGCCCAGCTCTATGTGTGAAATCCTGACGTCGATCCGTCGGCCGTTGGTGATTTCCATCACTAAAATGCTGAAACATTGTTAAGTTACAACATTGTTAAGTTACCTATCTTATGAGCGTGGAAATTTCAAATGAAATCAATGAGGGAAATAGCCATTTTTCGATGTCCATGGCCGGTCAAACTCACTGCAAGAAATGAGTTGCCTGTTGCATTGAAATTGCAACCTAAAGCATATCATTTCTATCCTTGCTTCACAAAGTCGATGTGCAGAACAAAAAAAAAATAAAAAAAAAAAACGGATAAACAAGAAAAGAAAAAAATTGAAAAAAAAATGTGAACCTCGACACAAAGGGGTCAGTGGGAGTCAGGCACAGCAGGAGCGACGAAAAAGTACTTGCACTGGCAACAATCAAACACTGTTTTTTCTTTCCCTGTCCCATTTTTAACAAAAAATTGACAAATTAGCCCAAATTGCTTTCGGAAAAAGGTCGAAGAAGCAGCCTGTACGTTCTACGGTAGACCTGGCAGACGAAATCACTCGGACTCTGGTGCACACAAAATAACAATCCAAATCCAGCGTAGAGCGGCTCGTATTATAACAGGTCGCTTTTCCCGTGACGTTGGCGTAACCAAACTTTTACAACAACTAAATCTTGATCCGCTGTCAAGCAGGCGGAGGGTGCATAGATTAAACCTATTCTGCGACATTATCACTCACTCCACGAATTTTAGTTTGCCGAACTTTATTCCAATCAAGCCCAACCAAACGCAGAAACAGTAATGGTTATGGTATTTCCGCTCCAATTTCTAAAACTAATGTGGCTTTCCAATTCCTATTTTCCGAAAACTATCAGGAATGGAATGGTCTTCCTTCCAGTTCATCGTACATTTGCCGCGCACGCAAGTCCCTAGGCGTCACAACCCACCCATGACCTTTCGTTTCGTATGATTGATCAGTTTGTTGCATTTGATGATGGTTTTTTCTTTCTGAATTTTTCTCACGCAATTGACGTTTGTGTACTCGTAGATAAGTTTTCCTTTCCCTGCATTGAGCTTGTGTTTGTCCTTCCTGTCGCCATTTCATTTGCGGCAGTATTTGTCTTTAATAAAAAATAATAAATAACAATCCAAATCCAATGTGATAAATGTTCTCTTGGAAGCTTTGAGATGGTACCATCATATCTAGAATCTAGTGTCTAGGCTCCTGGGTAAGGTAACACAGTGTTACTTTGATGTAATTACCTCGCAAGGTGTGTTAAATGACACTACGTTTCGGAGGAATCACTCCTCCTTCGTCTGATGCTCGAAGGCTTTCCTTCACGCACCAGGGGAAGGAGGAGTAATTCCTCCTAAACGTAGTGTCATTTCACACACCTTGCGAGGTAATTACATCAAAGTAACACTGTGTTACCTTACCCAGGACCCTAGACACTGGGCTCGAGCTAGACACCAAATGCAAGAAATTATTAAAAAAGCGGACTTACAGGAAGACTGGACATTTTGATCATTCTCCTGTCGTACAGCCTAACATATGGATCATTCGCACCTACTGCTAACAGCTCCGACCGGAATGGATTGATGGCAAGACATTTTGCTTCGGCAAGCGGACCGAGATGGTTTGCTAAATTGATGAGAACTGTGCCTGATGCTGAAGTGCAATTATGTGGGGTCCTCAGATCAAATTGCCTGAAAACAAAACAAACGATCACTTTCTCAAAGCTGTAACATTTGAGCAAGCAAGTTTGCTGAAATATGTTTGATGGCTAATAATTTGCCTATGCAGCATGACTAATTTGCCTAGCAGCCAATGTGGACCACAAATGCTTTTTCCCAGTGCTTATTTTTATGCATTTCATTTGTTACCTTCATCGGAGTCTTGATACTCACATTTCTCACCTGTTGCAGTTTCGTCCTGAAGAGCCCACTGCACAACCTGAATGATGCTCAATTTCGATTTTGTAGGGGAAGGCCAAAAATTGTTTGCAACAGAGGCACTGCATCAAGACCTGCAATTAAAGTCAGGGCCAAAGGAATTTTATGTTTTTTTTTTTTATAAGTTGTTTTTGAGATTCAAACCTCCATTTTTTGGTGTTTCATTTTTCTCTTTTTGGCAATTTTGTGGGGCCAGCAGGTTTGAAGAATAATTGATCAAACAGGGGCAGAGGCAGGAGAACTGGTTTGCTGAGTTTGGGTCTGATGCAAATCATGGTCAGTGGAAGGAAATATCTTTTGCTTGCTGAATCATAATAGGCCTTCCAAATAAAAGCCAGGACGGGATAAGGCAACTCTGGTTTTTGCAAAAGCAAGGTTGCACATTCAATTATAAAACTTTGTCGCAGTTTATCCCACGAATGAGTTAGGGCTCTGTTCAACCCACACCGCTCTTGGCGCATGTGTTTCATTCCAATTCCGCACAATCTCTGTACCGATCATGCTTAACTGAAGAACAATAAATTCCCAGGGCGACTGTTATCTTGCAACTCCATTCCCTACCTCATTCACATTCCTGATTTAGCCCATCCGGACTTAATACGAAAGCAATGCCAAAACGAATGACCTCATGAAGTCATTCGTGCCATCCATGATTGCTGTCGCATTAAACAGGTCGTAAATGACTGCAGAAAGGTAGAACAATTCACAGCCACGGTGAGTACAAATCACCATGGAACATTCAAAAATTAATGCGGTTGATGACTTCCAGAAGTTACAAAACATGACGAATCAAGCATCACTTTTTTGTGCTGGCAGAATCTGGAACCAGCGTTGGTCGGTCGCATACAGTGCAGCGCTGAACTAGACGATTTACCCCCTCTTTGCAGCCCATGAGAGCTGCTGGCCAAATAAAGGGAAGAAAACGAAAGCGAATCTTCAAGGATATCATTTCACCATATCCTCTCATCTTGCATCTGCCACATGCCAACAGCACTGGATGTGTTACCGACCAGACAGAGGTGCGACTCCACATAAATGGATTTTAAGTTTTAATTTACATCTCTTTTCTGAGACACCCTGTAGGAAGGCACTTACATGATGGTTCCATCTTCTGATGCACTCCAAAATAAATAAGGTTGTGAAGTTATTGTTGCAAGACGTTTGACACGTCCAAAGTGGCAGTAGCAAGAACTGACAGCATCTGGAGATGAAAGATCGTGAACACGGATGACGGCATCGGCAGCTCCAGTTATAATTTTGGAATCGTTGGCCTGGGGCAAAAACTGGAAAAAAATGAGAAAAAGCATAAGAGGCACATGAACATGATTTGGAACAGTAACAACGATGACATAAAATGATTTTTTGTTGGACATCTTCTTCTTTGACGAGTTTGACCCCGAACACCTACGGCGTGTCACAGCTGTTCAGCACGGCTTCATCTCCACAGCTCATGTGTTATCCCAGAAATATCAACCTGAACACTTTTTATCGCGTCAGGAACGATACCAACCTTCGATGCGGGTGAAGAACACATCTCACCCGCATCGAAGGTTGGTATCGTTCCTGGCGAGATAAAAAGTGTTCAGGTTGATATTTCTGGGATAACACATGAGCTGTGGAGATGAAGCCGTGCTGAACAGCTGTGACACGCCATAGGTGTTCGGGGTCAAACTCGTCAAAGAAGAAGATTAAGATTAAGATCGCCAAGCAGTACTCATGGCCGCTGCCGGTCCTTTGGTAAGTGGAGTACTGTGGTGACACAAAGCATGCATACAAATAACCTCTCTCAATTGGTCATGGGTGTCCCATCCTGAGGAGGGGGACGAGACAAGACGAGACAAAGACGGCACAAAGAAAACACGGGGAAGGTGCGCCTGCTAATCCAGCAGATCATTTTAATCGAAGTCAAATCACATCAAACACAAAACAGCATTTTGGAGAAAGCAATAATTATGAAGCATAGCATCATTGAACAGGAAATGTCATGTCGAAGACCAAGAAAGTGCATGAAGGAATATCAGAATACAATCACATCATAAGCTCAACAGGAGAGACAAAGGAACATGACATGTAATCGAAGTCACAATTGAAGTAAGCAGAAAGTGCAAGTCGATTGGAAGAACAGACAGCAAGTACAAATGTAAACAAAACATTAAGCAGCAGGAGATGCACATTGTATGAAATGCAGGGATACATGGCAGTAAAAATACAGAAGTCAAAAGACATAGTACAGGCAAAAGGTAAGTACAGGCAAATATTGTGTTGTGGCTGTGTTGTGTTTGTTTTGTGGTTATGTTGTTGTGTTGTGGTTGTGTTGTGGTTGTGTTTGTTGTGTTTTTGTTTGTGTTTGTGTTATGGTTGTGTTGTGTTGTGGTTGTCTTGGTCGGGAGATCAGATAGCCGTCTGACGAAGGGGTTTCAAATGCAAAATTCGACTTTCTCTTTTCTAGTTTTTCAAGTTTAACAATGGAGAGTTGGCTCCGGTGCTGTCACAAGATATCTATGATGAGCTCTTTGGGGGGGGGCAACCATCTGTTTTATAAACCGTGTATCAGACGTCTATCCAATCTCCCTTAACAGGGAACAGGACGGGAACCTGCAACCACGGCGCTCCCCCAAACTCGTCAAAGAAGAAGATGTCCAACAAATTGCCCGACACAAAGCCGCAACATCCAAAAATCCCAGACATAAAATGAGTTTCAATTACCAATAACAAGGCACCCAGCCAGACAGAGCTGTTCAACCTTTAATCTGGTAAATGCAAATCCGATAAAACATACCTGCAGTACGAATTTTAGGTGGGCATATCCCTTTAGAAAATGTTCCTGTTCACTTATTAGCTTGAAACTACCACTTTATCAGATGCAAACAATAAACTGAGTCTGGAGGCACAATTTGCATCAACAAAAGACAATGAAGTCTACGAAGGTTGTTCAAGTTCCGCCTGGCTTTGTCAAGTAATCGATTGATTTCTGGGCTGAAACTTGGTGGATTGTCTTGACCTTCTCTAATTGGCTTCCTGCCAAATTGGCACCATTTTGCCATCTCTAGAACAGTTTCACCAGCTCGTTTCATAAGACGCCCTCCTGAGGCATCGAAAAACAACTCGCCCACTGACACGTTCAGCTCCATGGCATTTTGAAGGTGTCCCCAATAGTTTTCTTTAGCCAAGGTTGGGAAAGGAAGGTAATCTGCTGGTGCCAGTGTGTGAAAAAGGGATGATTGGGCAGTATTTTGATGCTGAGGTCAAGACATGCTTCAACCCCAACCTTGTTTTTCAAAGCAAGGGCCTCGTCTTTCCAGATGAGGGTGTCTTTTGGGGCCTTCCCTTGACTTTTGCAAGACATTTCCTATCTCACTTTCTGGACCAGGAATTCTTGATGTTGGCCAGTTTTTCCATCGTTTGGGAAATCCTCCAGAATCATCCCCTCCGAACCCCAAAAACTACCCCCATCCCCTCCGAACCCCAAAAAACTACCCCCACCCCCTCCCAAGGACGTTTGGTCATTATCCATACCTTACAGCTCATGCATTCACCATGTAATGTGATCACACAGTCTCTGGCTACATAGCCATCATGCTTTATTTAATTTTACTGTCCTCTGTGGATCAAAATCGTATCAGACTGTGACGCTCATTCTGACACAAATTCGGTCAGACTGTCAGGTAACGGAGTAGGACATGCTTAATCAACAACAGAAAATAAACTATGCACAACACGGAACTGAATTTTGCCTAGAACCCACTGAAAGACCGATGTCATAGCGCGCCAAAAGGAAAAGGCTCGGACTAGTGCAACAGGCCACAAGGCAGGTGGGACTTGCACATTGCACACAACAAAAAGATTTCTATCATGGGCAGTACGTACGAGGTGTACTGAGCATTCTTCCTTCAAACAACAGCAATCGCCTTTCAGTTCATTTGCACCCACTTTTTCATTTTACACATCATCCCACAAAAATTTGGAATTTTTGTGTTATTGTGTGATATGTTTTGTGTTATTGTAGAGTTTGTCGAATTTTTGAAAGTTTAATATCTATTTGGATACTTCCATTTTACTGTGATAGAAGAAACAAGTCACAAAAGTTTACTCCCAAACCTAGCTTATTGTCCAATACCTTAACTATTATACCCACTAATGAACACACAAACATTTGGGATCCGCCAAACCTTAACGGAAAAAATGTTTCCAAGATGGCCAGTCTTGATAGTGTGTAGGTTTTTGAAACAGAACGGGTCCCAAAGTTTGACCTGACGATCGTCCGAGCCGGAAGCCAAAATTCTGAAAAAAATATGTAAAAAAAACTTTAATTAGGTAAGCATGTGAAGATATCAATTTCCCATTCATAGCATTGTTTGTAAACAAAATCTCTTCAGTAATCATTGCTCTGTAATCTGAAGTCCATGCTCTGATGTCGTGTGTCCCACTCTGTATACAGCATCATCATGCCCATCCACTCATAAAAGAATGCATCTTTCGGAATAAGTATCGCAAAATTGACAACCTACATGTTTCGCTGAAATTGATTTTGAGTTGACAAAATCCCACTTTGTTGATGAGACAAGTCTGGCCATCTGATGATCCGGTGTGGAAAGTAGACTATCTTGATCAATGAGACTCGTGAGTGGAGTGATAACATCCCGAAAGAGGCAACCCACCGGTGTGGGAAAGTAGACTATCTTGATCAATGAGACTCAAGTGAGTGGAGTGATAACTGCCCGAAAAAGGCAACCCATGAAGTAGATAAAGCTTTTTCAACAAAAATTCTAAACTGATGATCCCAGATGGAAGATATGGAGGTTGCCATTGTGGGAAGTTTGCCAGATGATCGTTGTTTAGAGAATATACTGAATCTGTGGCACACATTTCTGTCCTGCCTGAATGCGAAAGAAAATGCCTGAATGCAAAAGAAAATCAAGTAGCATTTTTTCGTCACTATTTTGGCAGGAGTTAAACTTTAGTTAAGAATCTAAGGATGGTTTGCAAGTAGTTCTGTTGGGTGATACAGCAAGGGAGAGAGAATATAAAGGACATTTGCATAAGGTGAAATGTTCAGATTGTTTGAAGAGATCTGTGTGAAGTAAGAAGACTGAACCGAGCCAACAAGAATACAACACCTCGTGCAGTGATGAATTGTCTAGTCAATGATTAAAAGAGCATGGCCGATTTTTTAAACGAAGCCCATCTTTTAGGCCGCAGATTATTTTCTTTTAAATGCAATTTTGTATACAAAAAGAAAAGAATCCGCATCCTAAAAGATGGGCTTCGTTTAAAAAATCGGCCCAAGCCTATATGTTATGGTATTGTTTTCCTTTGTTCAAAGAACCAGTTATTTACTGTGGTGGGGCATTTTATCCAGTTTATCTCTCACGGTTACGAAGATTAGGTATCTGACCTTTGTTTATTGTTGGTGTCTTGGACATCCCATTTTTTAGGTCTATGGTAAAGAGGCTTGGGACAAATCGTTACAAGGTTAGTAGTTTGTGACTGCGAGAGACTGATTTTTTTTCTCTTTCAAGTGAGATATGTCCATCACAGAAAAATGAGAAAAAAAGAAACGGTATCCACCACCATCAAAAATCTGTTGATTGTTTCAACTTCTACGGGTAAAATGGCAAGAGATCAGACTTCCTTTTTTTTTATCAGAAAATCCGATGAAACCTCTCGAAGTGAACCATTCCTTTGTACAAGATGACAGAAAAGGTAATGGTCTGTAGAGTATAAGTCTGTAATGGACAGACCTCGCTTGAAAGAGAAAAAAATATATAAACAATCTCTCACAGTCACAAACTACTGACCTTGTAACAATTCATCCCAAGCCTCTTTACCACAGACCTTGAAACGGGATGCCCAAGACACCAAGAAGGAAATTCTTTAAACAAAATACTTCGCAGAGGTACCCTTGCAGACTGCAAAGCAAGAGAAAATTGCAGATTCTCTATCAGCTTTTGACCACTTTTTTGAAATCTCACGAGTCACGGCCTTATGTGCTGTCAGGGTCCAATCCAGAGAGATTACAATTTTGTATTGCGAAATACAGGCAGAGAGAGTGTCCGCAAGAAGGCCTGCCAGATACCCCATTTCAAGAATTTTCATCTTCCAATTAATTAAGCTTTTTGGCCAGTACACTTAAAAACAATAAAAAATGTCCCATAAAAATGTCTAAACTTACGTCCCCCTTTCATTCCATTCCAAGCAATTGACACAACCTGAATGGCCTTCAAGTTCTCGTTCTAAACCCAAACGGTCAATGAATCCTTGGGTTACATGCATTCCCTGTTGAACCAATCTGTTGCCATAATTCTGCAAAAACATCACACAAGGAAACACTAGAAGGTAACGATATGAGCAGTCGGAAGACAGGATTCTTATCGATTTTAATTGTTTATTTTTGCATTCAATGACAAAGGGAAGCCACTCACTAACACCAAGTTAGCTTACCTTCCATGAGCCTCAGACCATTTGAATTCCCCACAATGGACCCAACATCAAGAAAACAACTTGGAACTCGTGAGGAGTCGGTTAACAAATGATGGGTTGTTTAAAGCTGCCATCGTGCCCTTGAACATGGTCAGCCATATCAGGAGCCATGTTGCTGTGATCTTACCATTTCGGTCTAATGTTGTCCAGAATTTACTAATTTTTTGGTACTGGATGGAAGACCCGGGAGGTAGACCTTTCAAATGATGTTGCTGCTATCAACTGCAGTTTGTTAAAAAAAAGTGAAATGTAACCGTGACAAGTGTATTTTTTCCTATTGATCAGTCAGGTCAGTGCATAGACCAGTGGGGGAAATCAGGCAGACTATTCTAGCACAACTCAAAACAAAATGGAAAACAAACCTTGGTT